>BGNK01000096.1:194860-196551 GCA_003297005.1 Symbiodinium sp. clade A Y106 | reverse complement strand
GTTCTTAGGGTTTATAGGGTTCAGGGTTTAGGGTTTGGTTTGGGTTTTGTCTTTGTTTTGTTATTTATTGGTGTTCTTAGGGTTTATAGGGTTCAGGGTTTAGGGTTTGGTTTGGGTTTCGTCTTTGTGTTGTTGTTTTGTGTTTTCTTAGGGTTTAAGGTTTAGGGTTTGGGTTTCGTCTTTGTGTTGTTCTGTTTTTGTTGGAAGGACGGGGCAGAGCTACTCGCGCAGCAGATGCTATCAAGAACCGCATCATGCAAGAGGGGGCATTCAGACAGTGACAACTCGTTGTTCGCAGATGTAGATGATTGCAAGGAACACTGGTCACATAGCTGAGTTGTTCATTAGAATGTTGAACGAATGCTCCACGATAATTGGCTGTCATTGACTCCAGAGTTTAAGACAGCATTACACACACATTTCTGTCTATTATCTACTGGTATCTATCTATAGAGTTATGCGTGTATATGAGTAGGCAGTACATATACGCAAGGGGTCATTTCCTCAGACGGAGAGCTGCAACACGACGTCATATGAATCGCACAGTATGGCTCCTAGCATATGGCACCCGGACCGCCGCCCTGTACCCCAGTTTGTAGCAGGAGTGTCATACCTCGGGATCAAAAACGACTAGAAGAAGAGCTACTGTGGCAAGCCAGCAGGGACGACATGAACATCAAAGCCGATGGAAAAGGACCGGAAGACAGCGTAAGATAGCAAAACCGACAGGGTCAGCACACAATGCCCACAACTGGAAGACTAGACCTGGAGACCTGCCGGGCTTGCTGTTGTAGCTTGTGGTTTAGGGTTCAGGTTTAGGGAAAGAGATGAGACCTCCGTAGTTTTGCGCTTGGTTCGTACCAGCACGCCAAAATGAACACACACACACACATGTCCCCTTCGCTGCGTTGCCGTGAATCAGGTGCTGCAGGATGCAATTAATTTCTTTTTTGCTGAAGATTCTGCTCTTGCTGTCGCGATAGGCATTTTCATGATGTCTGTAGCGGGGACCGTGTGACTTTAATCGGATGACTGCGCGCAGGCTGGTGGAAAAGAGCATGGAGCCGTGAACAAAGGAACACGGGCGAACATCGGTATGTCGTCACAGGACACCGGGGTGCACAGACAGGCCGCACAAAGAGTGTCAGATAGTGTCTCCGTGCGGTTGCGGTTCCAAGCTGGAACCATTGCAGGATATGTTCGTGTCCACTCTTGCGGACTCTGTGGATGAAGCCACTTTGCAAGACATATAGCGACCTGCAGATCATGAAGGATTTATGTGCCCGTGGGTGACACTCGGTTTCGGCTGGCCAAATTAAGGTTCGAGGCATCACCACCTCTGGTACTGAAGTCTTCTGGCTATCGCCAGAAGGGGTGTATGGACAATCTAAGACGACAACAAGCAAGGCCTGCAGTTGACTGAACTAAAATCGACAGGCTGTGTCCATTCTGTTGTGTCTTTTCTTCCTGCACTTGCAGGTCTCAGACCCTTCGGCTGGCCTCATATCTCCAGCCATCTCACCACAGTGGACGCCTGCCAGAAAGGTATTGGGCACACAGATGGAACAGCGCTTCAGAGTAGCACCAAGGGATCAACCTGCGCAGCCGTTCCTTTAATGCAGCCGCTGCGGTGCAAGTCCAGCTCGTCTGAGGAACCCCATGAGCATAGCATGGGATGGTGCGTGCCCCGG
>BGNK01000096.1:179860-192360 GCA_003297005.1 Symbiodinium sp. clade A Y106 | reverse complement strand
TGTGGTGCAGATGACGGCAAGAGAAAGATGGGACAGCCATGGTATGATTACGATAACGAGTAACAATTAGAGATAAGGTTTTTTCATCTGCTTCTGGGAACCCTTGTCTGAGCATGATTGGGATGTACTACTTGTGCCAGCCGGTGGTAGGCGACTGTGCACTGTGCCTCTCTCTTGATGGCTGTCTCACTAGACAAAGACTAACCGCACTTCGTCAAAAGTCAGCGGCCTAAACCCTAAACCCTAGATCCTGAACTGCATCTGCACAGTCAGTTTGTCTGTGAAAGATACTTCTAGTATAGGGTCTTTCTCATGCTCCCTCTAGGGCTGTCTCAGTCAGCAGACTCCGAACCATATGCCTCGCCTGGATCGTCCGAGTGTGAGCGCCGAAACCCTAAACCCTGGGGACTTCGGCGGAAGGGCTCCAGCCAGAGACACTCAACAGCTCATGGAGCTTGATGTCACCATAATGAGATACTGAGACAATTTCTGACAATTCTGGTAACTCTTCCGATTCAGCTGTCTTGTTTGTTGGATCTGTTTCCCGTCCACCTTCATCAGAAGCATGGGTGGAGCAATCAACACCTTGGCCTTTCCGGCCCCTAACCTGCCGCGCCAATTCTACGAGGACCTGCCACTTCAGTTCCCTGGAGAGTGCAACTGCAGAAGTGTGGCAGGATGAGCTGAAGAGGCGCCCTGACCTGGTCTGGTTGGAAACAGTTAACCAGGCGGGTGGGCCATGCAGCTGCGCGCTCTGAAAGAGTCTGAGCTCGTAGACCAAGAGCTGGGAGGAACGAATTCCGGCCTGCCACGTGAGGGGAGGTTCTTCCGGCAAGTCAGGGCCTCGTGGTGGCTGTTTTGCGATGAATCGAGCAAAAGCAGCTGCTTTTGGTCAGGACTCTGCTTTATAGCCATGGCAATGCGGAGGCCACTGAAGTGGATGCACCCTGCTGCTCTTGCCGTCAGCGCCTCACAGATTCCATAAGACGCAGGACCTCGGGCTTCACCTAGAATACATTGATTCCCTGGCTCACTTCACCGGTGCGGATGTCTTCAGCTATGAGTACGTGGGCTATTCCCTCTCCAAACTTCAAGGCAACCAGCCCTCCGAGGCCTTGCAAGAGTTGAGGGTTTACCTGGACCCTGAAGAACCTACCTTTTTAGGGTTCCCTGTTATGATTTCTTTATATAATTGGTAAGTCCCTAACTTCAGGTAGGTTCTAGGGCGCAGGTAGTTTATGGTTTGCAGTGCTTCGTTTTAGCTTTCATAGGTTTTGCCTCGCCTTCCCCACCTGCATCTCTAGGCAGCCTGCATACGAAGCATCGATGCTGCATGGCGCTACTTGGTCGATACGCAAAAAATACCTCCGCAGCAGGCTGGGTCTTAAAGCCGAAATTGAGAACAATGTAGTACAGAGGACAGACATGATATTTGCTGGCATGTTGGGCTATTCGTGTAGGGTGAATGATCACGCGGGTATCTTGCAGCGATTGCCGGCCTGCAGATTATCATCTTCGGAAGATCCATTGGCTCTGGCCCATCCGTGGACCTCGCGTGCGATTCTTTGCCTTGTGATCTCTGTTTCAGTCTTTCTCCCTCCAGTGGCCCAAACTCTCAGGTCTCGCAAGGAGGTGGAAGGCTCACAACACTCGCCACTGAACGTGGCCGGCGTGGGGCCGCTAAGAGTTTGGCACACGCCAGCCAGCCGACCAGAAAGCACATAGCTGACATAGCTGACAAGCCTGCCGAGGTCGTTCTACAGTCTCCCTTGGAAAGTGGTGCACGGGCTGTGCTTGGACACGTCACGTCTTTTCTCGGCTACCACCTGGACATATTCAGGAGCGGTTCTCGTGCCAGCAGTGCTGTTGCCTTCCTGCGGTAGACAGTCTTAATGCCGTCAGGAATTATGAGAAGATAGACAAGATCACCTCCCCCGTTGCAATCATGCCAGTGCCTCAGCCAAGCTGTCTCCGGCGTTTGGCTGTCAGTGAAGCGCCACATGTCTCCAGAGTGTCAGAATTCCAATGATGCTTTACCATGATGAATTGTCGTTTTGATCTCTTCTCATATCCCACTCCGGCGATTGATGCTGACTGCTACTCCTGCTGCTACTGCTGCTGCTCCTCCTCCTCCACCTCCTTCTCTTCACCTTCTCAATCCTGCTCCTGCTCCTGCACCTACTACTACTACTGCTGCTACTACTACTACTACTCCTAGTCCTACTCCTAGTCCTACTCGTACTCCTACTCCTACTCGCCTCCTCGTCCGCCAACTCCTGGTGCTGCTACGACTTCGGCTTCTGGTTTATGGCGATGGAGTGCCTCCTTGTCTTAACGCCAAATACTACGAACAAAATCTCGACAAACGATGACGGGTACAACCGCTACTGCAGCCACCACGTCCATCACAACGATCACTTCCTGCACCATTAACTACCCGGCTGCTACTGCCATTTGGTCCGAAGCTTCTTCTTGCTTTCGTCAGAACCGGCAGGCACGGAACTCGTGATGAAGTCGTCCCGTATGCCAACGGTGAGGCTTCGGGGTAGTCTATGGTGGGCTGAGGGTTCATACGGGTGCAGGGTTGCGGTTTTCGAGTTTAGGTTGCAGATTTTTGCAGCAGGCCAGTTGCAAAAGGTTGCAGGTTTGAGCTCTTGCAGCCGCACCAGGACCAGGATGGGATTATGTCCGAGTTGCCCACAATGTGCCGACGATTAGGGGTTTGCTCAGCCCCCCGTTCTTTGCCCGCAGGCACTCTACAAGAAGCTGCTGAATCCGTTTCCACCGCTTTGGATTGATGGGCACGGACACAATGACATGCCGCAGGCTGGAAGCTTCTGAAACACGGACTTTCCTAATTCGTAAGCTCGGTTGGAAAGCACAGCAACGACTAAACGCGTTTGGGCTGACCTTTAGACTTCGGCCATGTCAGTTGCTTGACTTGATTTGGCCTCAAAAGCTCGATCCAAGGCGCGGTGCTTCAATTATGTGAAGGAGTTCGTTCGCCATCTGAACAAGGGCAGAACGTAGGCAACGCGTATTCAAACAACTAGCCCCAGGGTTGTGTTGATAGGTCATGATCGCCTCAGGCAAGAAGCCTGTTAATTGTGACTTTGCATGCATCAGGACGGCTCGGGATGCAAAACGGAGGATTGAGTCATGCCAGCCACAGTGCAGAAAGCACTTAGCATGCCCTGGTCGGCACCGTCATGTCCAAACGCCGGTTCCGCCCTCTCATATCCAGAAACGGTAGCCTGAAGTGGCAGCCAAGAGCTGTAGGCCCCATCGGCGCGGAGTGGGCCATGCTATCCAAATTCAGAAGCACCTCCAGCCTGAGGCTCATAGCCAGGAGGCTCCAAGTGGGCCCTGAAAGCCTGGAGTCCCTGAGCTTGCGGACGCGAGCGAGAGCAGAAGGGCGTTTGGGAAGTAGGCCCTTCCTGGGCAGGCGATGCTTCTCTGGGGAGGGTAAGCCGCCCAGGGGTTTTGAGAAGTTCTTCGAGAAGAACGGCAAGAACAGCAAGCCCAAGCAGAGCCAGACGGCTGAGTCACAGAAGTCGGAGGGACCAAAAGAAACGCCTAAAGAGGCGCCCAGGGATCCGAAGGATGCCGAGACCGGCTCGGGTCGCTCGAGCCAGTCTAAAGATGGCAAGGAGGCTCCGAAGGCGGGGAAAGGCAAGGGGTCAGATATGAACCCCCATGCAGATTCACAGAGGCAGCTCGTGGTGTTCTCAGTGGCCACTGGCTTGCTATTGATGTACTACTTCTCCCAAGGTGGACAAAGCGATACCGAAATCACGATCCAGGAGATGCTCCGGGATTACTTGCTGAAGGGTCATGTGGAACGGCTTCAGATTGTCAACAAATCCTTCTGCCGAGTACACTTGCGCCCAGATGCTCCTATGAAAGAGAGTGAGGCAAAGCGGAACGGTAACGGCCCTCGGAACGGCCCTCGAACCCTGAGCATCCAGCTAGGAAGCCCAGAAACCTTTGAGGCGAAGCTGGAGCAAGCGCAGAATGATTTGGGGATCTCTCCGATGGAGCATGTGCCAGTCCAGTATATCGATGAGCAGGATCTTATGTCTGAGATCCTTCCTCACATCCCCACCCTCCTCTTCCTCATCCCGCTGCTCTTTGCAGCTAGATCTATGGCCAGTGGCATGGGTCCCGGAACCCCCGGAGTGGGCGGGCCCGGGGGGCGAAATATTTTCAGCATTGGCAAAGCCTTCCCTGCTGGGCAGAAAGACCTGAAGTCCAAGATCAAGTTCGATGATGTGGCCGGCCTTGATCAAGCGAAAGCGGAGGTGGTGGAGTTTGTGGACTTCCTTCGCGCCCCGTCCAAGTATGAGCAGCTTGGTGCTCGTGTGCCTAGAGGTGGCCTGCTAGTCGGCCCCCCTGGCACAGGCAAGACGTTGCTTGCAAAGGCGGTTGCTGGTGAAGCCGACTGCCCTTTTTTTGCTATGAGCGGTTCGGACTTCATAGAGATGTTCGTGGGCGTCGGGTCCTCGCGAGTTCGAGACCTCTTTCAGCAGGCACGGGCTAGCGCTCCATCCATTATCTTCATCGACGAGATTGATGCAGTCGGGCGTCGACGTGGCAAGGGTGGCTTCAGCGGTGGCAATGATGAGCGCGAGAACACTCTGAACCAGATGTTGGTAGAGATGGACGGGTTTACCTCGGGCACCGGAGTGGTTGTCCTTGCAGGTACTAACCGGGTAGATATTCTGGATCCAGCACTGACTCGACCTGGGCGATTTGATCGCCAAATCGTGTTTCGGCTCCGTTTAGAACATGTCCCTCTTTCACTGCTTAAACCCATTTCGGAAAAAATGTTGTGCCCAGAGAGTGGCTGAGCTCCGACCACGGTTAGAGAGGCCTCATGCCTCGTGAGCCACCCTAAACCCCACACCGCCTATCGGACACGACCTACTCACATCTACTCACAGACACCCCACCCGGCTTGTGCTAGCTGTGAGAGAGAATCCGAGTTGCGAGAGTTCAAGGCCATCGATAAGCCAGACCTGGCTGAGAGGGAGAAGATCTTCATGGTCCACTTGCAGCGTGGCTTTAGGGCCTTTAGGGCTTTCGAGCTGGTGAACTTTAGGGATGATTGTTTTTTGTTGCTTGGTTTCCAAGTTCCGACAGGGATCCTTCTGTCCTGACTTCCTACCAGCCGCGAGCTTTCGCAGCCTCTCAACAGACATAGGACCCTACTTGGCGGTTCATGGGTAGTTACAAGTAGGGTTATAAGTAGGGTAACTATACTTATGACCCATATTAGGGGACTTAGACCTCCAAGTAGATTATCCCCGAGCCTTGAACTCCCCACAAAAAACCCTACTTTACGTGATCTTGAAAGCATCAAAACAGCCTCCTTCGGGCCTTCTAAAATTTACTAAAAGAAGCTCAGCTCAGGAAGCCGGTGACCTTGCACAAGGACTTGAAGCGAGAGGAGGTGGGAGTTTCCGAAAATTCAGGGGTACCTTATTTTGGGGTCCTTATAATAAGGATCCGACTTTTTAGGGTACCATATTAGGGTCCCCTAATTTTCGGAAACTCCCAGGTGGCGAAGAGGATGGCATCCTTGACCCCGGGCTTCGCTGGCGCGGATATCGCCAACATCTGCAACGAGGCCGCCATCTTCGGAGCAAGACGCGCTGCAGAGTCTGGGCTCTTGTTAGAGGATTTAGTTTAAGTTACCATAATAAAGAAACCAGGTTATTTACTATAGATCCCTCTTATGGTAGCTTAAGTTTAAACCTTTTAACAAGCGCCCAGGAGTCGGTGGAGATGCAGGATTTCGAACGAGCCACCGAGCGAGTTCTGGGTGGACTACCCAAACAAAACAGTTTGATGAGCCCGGCGGAGAAGAGGACTGTGGCTCTGCATGAGTCTGGACATGCCGTGGCAGGTTGGTTCTTGGAGCACGCGGATCCACTCCTCAAAGTCTCCATTGTGCCACGAAGTAGTGGAGCTCTAGGCTTCGCACAATACCTCCCAGCTGAGATGAGCCTCTTCAGCAAGGAGGCCATCCTTGATAAGATCGCGGTAGCTCTTGGGGGCCGAGCGGCAGAGGAGCTCTTCGTGAAGCGGATCTCTACCGGGGCCTCGGATGATCTCAACAAAGTGACCCTGGGATCTTCTTAAGGAGTTTAGCTTAAGTCGCCTGAATGAAGAAACCCTATTAGTTCATGATAGATCCCTATTTTGGTAACTTGACTTAAATCCCCATTTTGGCAACTTAAATTAAATCCCTATTTTGGTAACTTAAAGTCAATGCCTATTTTGGTAATTTAAAGTCAATCCCTAACAAGAGCCCAGGACCAAGATGGCCTATTCCATGGTCGCAGTCTACGGGATGAACTCGGAGCTTGGGCTGCTCTCCTACGGCCAGAACCTCGGTTCCCCAGTAGTACCCTTTGGCCCTTTTTCTTTTTTGGGTTCCTTTAAAACTTTACTAAAACTAAAACCGAATAGTAGGAGAAAGGGTACCCTTAGTATTTAAGGGTTAAGGGTTCCTGAATCCTACAACTAGTGCATCAAAAAGCCCAAAACCCTAAACTGGGGGACCTAGGAACAATGCCTCGGAGCAGTTCTACAAGCCCTACAGCGAAGAGACGGGCCGAAAAATCGATGAACAAACGCGGAGCATCGTCGATGAGCAGTACAGGAGACTTAGGTGGTACTTTGGGAAACTTTTTGATTTCCCTTTACTAAGTAAGGTTCCTATATAGAGGTACCTATTCATAAAAAATTAGCTTCTACAAGGGCTTAAATAGTTACCAATGCTATTTGGGGGCTCCTTATTATCACTATAGCATAATATACCCCAAACTCTGTTGTAATATACCCGAAACCATATTCGAATACTCCTTTAGGCCCCAAAACTCGAACTCAGGAGAGTCAAGGAGCTCCTGCAAGAGCAGAGCGAGAAGCTTCAGCTCCTAGCCGACAAGCTAGCCGAGAAGGTCCGGAGGGGGGCGGGGGGGGGGAGGGGGGAGCTTGGGGTTTGGGATGGTTTGGGGATGTTTGGGGGTTGTGGGGGAAGGTTCAGATGCTCAGATAGGAAATGTTTGCAATGGTGCTACTCAAAGTAGTTGTTTTGACTTCGATGAGTTTGCACATGTTTGCAATCCTGTGCTTCGACCTGCTGCCAGGAAACTCTGGTATACCATGACCTCGTCGAGGCTCTGGACACTTGATGCGAATGCTTCTGCGGTCTTGCTGGGTTTGACGTTGAATTTCATGCTGTGTGTGGCTGCATGGCTGTTGCGCCCGATGTCGCCTGCAGGTGCTTGGGGAGAGACCCTACTCGATCAAGGAAGAGCTGAGCAAGTTCGTCACGGCCGGCGCCAACCCTTTCACGCAAGAAATGGGCACCACACAGTCCAAAGACGATGAGAACAAAGATGAGTCCGACGGTCAGGAGAGCAACAAGGACGAGCCGGATGCATCTCAGGCGCAGAGCACAGGAACGGAAGCCAAGGCTGCATCGGCCCAGGCATAGCGCTGAGCGCCATCCGACACCTTTGCACGCCTCCACTTCCTGCGCTCTGGCAAAAGCCATCCGCGCATCAGTGGGCTGCGATGTCGTCCTCAGTGTACACAGGCACAAGACCGTGGACTTCGAAGATGCCACAAGTTTTCGCCGACCGGCCTCCCGAAAGATTGGGTGGCTGTGTGCCCACTCTGAACTTTTAATGCGCCACAGGACCTCCGTTAATGGTCAGCTCGTTTTGTTTTCGGGCGTTTCGCTGCAGACGATGGACAGTGATCTGCTCTGATACCCGGTACACGAAAAGGTCGAAGCGCGCCATGCCTTGCTGCAGTGCTGCAAATCAAACCAATAAATTTTAAATATTGTAGCATGACTGTTACGAATACTGTTCTTATGTTATTAGTATTGGCTGAAGTGGTATCATTCCGGTTTGTTAACGTACCCCAAAATTACCCTAATTACCCTTCTCGTAACCCTTGCAGCGTAGGTTGACCTGCTTGCAGCTCGATGCAGCAGTCGCTACATGTTTACTTACTGTAGTAGATTCCTTTTTCCTCGTTGGGTAACATTTTTCTTTTGTATGGGTACCCGAAACTACATTTTTAATCCTATCCCAACCATGAACTAGATTCTGTCTGCCATGCTCACGCATCGAGCTGATCAGTCTTTGGTCCCAAAAAAATGTCTTGTTTTGTCTGCATGTGTGGAGTATCACCCGCTGCAGCCATTGGCCTAAACATAGACTCTATGATTTAAAGAGCCACAGCACTGCATATCACGTCACGGAGCTTGCCCTGCAACGTGCTTACAAATGCGTACGCCATGACGGCCACCCAACCAAGGTAATTAATTTCACGGATTGAGCAAGATGCGCAAGCCCGCCTCCGGAGCACTGCTGGTGCTGGCAGGCAGACATCTGTCTTACTGCATTTTGCTGTCTGCCTTGATGCGCATGTGAAACACACTAGGTTGACCGCAAGCGCACGTCCATATCTAGAGAGTGTTGAATGCAGCAGCTGGCACGTAGTTGCTGTACGCGATTCAATGCCTTTCAAGCACAATCTATATTACGTGGTGTGAAGAGCCCCGCAGGGGTTGCGGGCTTCTCGGTCGATTTCCTCGGTGCGAGACATCCAGGCACAGCTGGGCTTTCAGGCAGAGTCCGGCTCTCCAAGGGGAAGCTCGTGGTCGTGTAAGCCATGTGATCCAGTCAAATGCTATGCATCTATCATGGGCAGGCGGTCGCATCCACAGCTGCGCTGTGCGACACGCGGAGGCCTGACTAAGTAGAACTGCAATGGTGTTCCCAACGGCCCACAGTACTGCACCATTTGGGCCCGAAGCCGCTGGATAGCACGAGGCAGCTTCCTCTGGGCCCAAGGCGCCAGCTCACGTCAGTTTCTTCTGGTCGCCTCGCTGCACTTTGCAACCAGATGATCGCAGGTACAGGTGTCAGTCTTCAGCGACCTCGCCTGACCGTGGTGCTACGTAGGCAGAGATAGGCACATCCAGGAATTTTTCCTGGGCAGCACAGCAAGAGACAACAGGAATGAAAAGCCTGGATGATGCTGTGGAGAAGTTTGGAGCTGATCGCGTGGAGGCCCGCAGGCTGCTTTGGCTGAGCCGTGAAATCTTATTATTCAGCATAATAGTAATAACAATAGCAATAATAACAATTAGTGATGACAATGGGCATTATGGAGATAATCACAATAATAGTTAATAACAATAGCAATAATAGTAGTAATAATAATAAGAGTAATCATAGTGACAGCAGTGGTTAGTAGTAGTAGTAGTAGTAGTAGCAGCAGCAGTAGTTGTAATTGGTGGACGTGCCGTCTCAACATGGCAGGTGTCGTGGCTTCCCTATATCATTGACCCCGGCACTGCTGCAGGAGGAGCTTAACACAGCTTGTGCCTACGTAGCTGACACGAATTCCGGGAAGCTGAGGAGAAGATTATTTAGCTTACAACAAGCGGCGCTGGGGCAGCGATGCTTGGACCCGATCCTTGCGACAGCAGGGCCAGAAGGCAGGGTCGCAACGGAGGGCACCGCAACACACACGCAGTTTTCTGCAGGTCGGTGCGCCGTTTCGGGAATGGAAATGGTGGCCCAACACCTTGAAGGTGCGGCCTGGCGAAGACTTTAGAACATCGCACATGTCATGCGCGAGCATGTTGGAGGCACATTGTCTGGTTCTATTTGCAGAGGAAAGAGGCAGAAAGTCCTAGCCGGGTTGGCCTTTCCTTTTCCATGCTGACGGTGGCAGGAATTAGCTCCTCTGCCGCAAAGGCGGCTTTGTTTCAAGCCCTCTACGAGGAGGGACCCGACCTCAGAGAACTCGTTGAGATCAGGCTGATATTATGTACAGATACATCAAGAAGAACAATATATCATGTCAGATCATATCATATCATGCAACAGTGTACGTATGATCCCATATCTTGTAAGATTTTGGTATCACCTCATATAGAACAACATACAGTATAGTAGACTATAATATTTTGGTATAGTATAATGGGAACAGCTTCGATCCAATATGTTAAAATACATTATATGATGGTTCATACTACAATAGAATACAACACCTATTACTCTGCTTTAATTAATGTAGCATAATATAAAGAAGGAAATGTTATACGGTGTGAAAGATTTATACAATATGTGTATATATACATATAGAAATGAACTAGGTTATAGTATGAAGTCTAATTACAGAATACTATATGATATGGCATAAGACAATATAGCGCTATATAAAAAGTACTACATGTTGCATTATAATACATTAGAAAAGACTGTACTAGTAGATAACCAAACAGGATATCACATAATACAGTACCATATACTATCTCGTATAATATTATCGTCTAGTAGAATTCAAGATTTATACGTAAGAGTGGTGAATTCCACAGCCGCCTGCAGAAGATGCCCAGGAGCCAACATCTCGAGTGAAAAAGTGTTGGCTGAGCTGGCTGAGAAGAAGCTCGGAGAGGCCCTTAGCACGTGTCTTCGTTGCCAGGATTAAGTCCTACCCTGGGTTCTTGTTAAGGAATGTAGTTTCAGTTACCATAATAGGGATCTATAGTAACTATTAGGATTTCTTTACTATGGTAGCTTAAATTAATTTCATTAACAAGAACCCAGTACCTAGAGCTTCTATCAACAAATCCCAAAGCCCCCGACCTTCTGAGGCCTGCCGTACGACGAGGCCTGCAAGCCTGGCGAACGTACTTGCCGAGTGTGAGTAGAACCATATGCCCTGATACTCTAGTCTGCCATTACGTGCCCTCGCGTGGCGAGACCCTGGCGGATGGCACGGCAGAGCGAGAGAGAGAGAGAGAAAACACATTTTGGCTCAAGCCATTTTGGCTCAAGCCGCGAGTGGTTCAAGGCCGTCCGCCCAGACAGAAGAGGGCCTGGAACCCAGACGGGCTTGAGGGAAAGTGCGAGAGGGGGCCTGCAATCGCCCTGACCGCAGAGTTCGCAGAACTACACGTCTACCTTCCGGGGGTCCTGCCGGGCGACATCGGGGGGTTCGGAGCTGAACGGCGACCGCGGGCTGGAGGCGAGCGGGGGACTTTGACAACCGCTACCACATAGAGAGGGCGACCACCTGCAGGGTGCGATGTGAAGGGGTCGCAAAGTTTGTCCAGGGTGTGATCGTGATACTACCCCGACGGCATCGAGAATGGCTAGTTCACCCATGGAGACGGAGAACCCCGGAACAGAAGGGGGGCAAGACAGGACGGAGAGGGGGGCCTCCCCTTGCAAGAAGCAGAAAGGTGAAGAGCCCGGGGGGCTCACGCTGGACATGATCCGGGAAGCTATGCGAGCAGAGCTGGGCNGGGGGGCAAGACAGGACGGAGAGGGGGGCCTCCCCTTGCAAGAAGCAGAAAGGTGAAGAGCCCGGGGGGCTCACGCTGGACATGATCCGGGAAGCTATGCGAGCAGAGCTGGGCAAAAGCAGAGACGAACTGGGGGCCTCTATAGCCTCCGTGCGGGAGGAGGTGGCCTTCTTCAGCAAACGTGTGGACAGCATCGAAGCCGGGGTGACCCGGCAAATGGACACCACGAACAAGATGCTCACCCTGGTGACGGGCAACCACGATAAACAGCAGGAGGCCTTGGAAAATATCCGGGCAAAGCAGGACGCCCAAGCGGCGAGCATGAAAGCCTTCCAAGGGGGAAGCACAGCGGACACGGAAGCCCCAAAGAAGCCAGCTCTCATCATAGGGGGGTGGCCGGAGGACCAACCGGCGGCTGAGACCCTCAAGAAGGCCCAGGACATTCTGCGGCAGTTGGATGTGCCATTGGACATTGTGCCCATCCCCCAGCGCTGGGGGGAGACCGACGACCAGCGCCGGGAAATCTGCAAAAATAAAAGTCCGGCGAGCGAACGTCATGCTGGGGGTCAACCCGGCGGGGGGACATCAGAAGCTGTGGATGTCACTGTCACAGTCGCCGGAGAGACGAAGGAAAGCCAGACTGGCAGGAAAGGTCAAACGCGCTATGCTGGAGCTAGGGGCGAAGTTGGGACTCCTGGAGGTTGAGTTCTCCACGGGGTCCGTCTGGTACAACGAACGTCTCAGCAGCGCCACCTTGGAGATGCCCAAGCAAGCAGAGCGCGCAGGGGCAGGATGGGTCAAGCTGGACCAAATGGCACAGGCGCTGGGCAAGACGCTCCAGGAAGTCCAGGCAGCTTGGCAGCCCCGTAAGGAGGAGCTGCGCTGAGACCACCGCATACCACCGCAGACGTTTCACAGACATGGGGGGCCCGTGGTCTCAGCCCGCATTGGGGTCGTCAGTTGGAACCTTGGGGGGGCTCACGGGGGACAAGATCCTGGAGCTCACTCAGAATTTCGCGGGGGACCCTGTGCTTGGCCGAATTCAGATACTGTTGTTGCAAGAGGTAGTGACGGAGGTCGGGCTTTTCTTCGACACGCGCTACGACTGGACCATTGTCTATGGGAAGAAAGAAGGAACTTGGAGAGGCGAGGGAAT
>BGNK01000096.1:79781-179626 GCA_003297005.1 Symbiodinium sp. clade A Y106 | reverse complement strand
AGTAACGCAGTAACGGCCCCAGGCCCACCCCTACCCTCGGATCTTCCACCCCTACAACACGACCATGCAGTCCCGGCGCCTGGACTACCTCTTCGTCAGATCACGACGCGGTGTGGGCGCAGGTGGCGGCGCCAACCCAGCACCAACGCCGCCGGAATGCGCAATGGGGTCCGGAAGTCGTCTCCCAACGCCCGCCGGCGAGATCGGGGGACCCGCATGCTGGCTTGGCAGACGTTGCGGCAGTCATCACCAAGCCCGGGGGGGGCTACAAGCAGCTCCAGGCACAACGGCGAGCAGCACAGCGAATGGGGCAGGAGGGGGGAGCAGCAAGAACAGCATGGAAAGCAATAAGTAGAGCCCGCAAGCAAGAGCAAAGAGCATGGCAACAGGCCAACGTGCTCCGCGCCAGTCAAATGGACTGGAGGGCCAAGCGAACACTGGACCACCACAGCAGCAGGCAGGGATGGGAGCACCGTCTCCTGGACGACAGCCACTGGCAAGGACAAGCTCCGGCGGCATTTCGAGGGCATTTTCCTTCGGACCCCGCAAAGCAGCACAGCGGCACGTCTCCAGGACATACGTGCACCCCTCAGCAAAGCCTGCAAGCAACACCGATGGCGACCATTCACGGAGGAAGAGCTGAGACTGGCTACCGCTACCTGGCACCGGGGCAAAGCCACGGGGCCGGACGGGATTTCCCTGGAGGCCCGAGCCGATGCAAGCAAGACCAGACGAGCTGCCAAGCAAGCCGCGGTGGCAACGCCACCGATACCGTGACAGTGATCAGCCACAGCAGGAGGCACAGGGGGGGCAACAACCAGCCGAAGCCGTGACACAGCAACATGGCCGCTGCAGCAGCAGCACAACCCGGGGGTTTATGCCAACCCACGGCCCAGAGCCCGATGCAGCCAGCCACAGCCGAACAACCACAGGACACAACAGGGGCAGACGCTGACGACCCACCGCCTTGGGCAACGCCACAGCCACGGCCTCAAGCAGAGCAGCCGCAGCACGAGCCGGAAGCAGCCGACGACGAGCCACCATGGGCAACGCCGACGCCCGCAGCAGCAGCACACCACGAGGGGGGGTACCACCACTATGCATGGACAGGAGGTCGGCGAAGGGGGGGGGCAACGCAAGCATGAAGGGGGAGGCGAGCACCGCATGCGCGGCAAAAGATACAAAGCAGCTGTCCAAACGATCTTCGAGATCAAGGGGATGAGCAAGCCCAAAGGAAAGACCTGGCGTGAGGTGGGGTGGTGGGTCAACCTCTCGGAGGAGGATGAGGAGCAAGCATGGGAGGCAGCCATCCAAGAAGCAAGAGAGCAAGCAACCCGGCAACAGCGGCGAGGGACGGAGGCCACCCCCCACGATCCACAGCAACATGCCCGCGACATGGCCCGCTTCTCGCAGCTACTCAACAAGCACCTGGAACCACACACACCCGCAACAGCAGCTGCACAGGGGGAACAGAGCAACCAAGCACGGCACGCCAACCCAGCCAACAACCTGTGGCAAGCAGCAGCAGCGGGGGGGCTCCCCCAGGAGAGCCAAGGAGACGGCGAGCAGCAGGCAGCACGGCGACCCAAGATGCCGTAGGCGATGCTCGCATAGTGGAGGGCCACTACAACGTATGGCTCCTCAGTCTGGGACAAGACCCAGTCCTCAGACGATGCCTCCCGAACTCCCGATTGGCCCAGATGACTACTTACATATGAGGTCACTGGGGTACGGGGGGGCATGGGGGGCAGTGATCATGCACCGCCGAGACGACTTCTCTGGCCAAGACAGGCGCTTCTCCAGAGCCAGACAGGAGCGCAAAGACAAGGGGGAGAGCCACAGAGGCCACCTGGCCGCCGGCACAGCCATGGTGCTCTTCCCCATCGGCGCACCGCACGATGGCTGCTCTTCGTCAGTGCGGTGGAGGCCTGCAACGATCAGCATGCCACCAGGCTGTCGCCGGGGGAGGCCTACATCCTCTCGCAGCACAAGGGGTAAAAGAGTCATGGGCCCAGTGGCTCAGCAGTTCTTTGCAGACTGGCGCCGCGAGTGGACAGTAGGCCGAGGGGCTGACAGGCTTCCGGCCGGCCACTGGCTGGGAACGCTTGGGGGAGAAGCTCATGCCCAGACGCGGAACGTGCAGATGGAGAGATAACCCGAGAGACCCGGACGACGATGGCAAGGGGGACCACACCCACTTGATGCAGACGCAGATGGGGGGATCCTCGAGCAGCGGTGAGCGAGGAACAGTACCAGAAGGGTGCCTTGCTGGCGCCATGGTGCGCCGCTGCCTGCGCCGCCTGGCCGCGACGCTGACGGGGGGCACAGCTGAACACCTACTACAACAGGTCGAGGATCTCCTGCTGCAGATGGACCCGCTGGAAACATAAGGGGACCCACTTTGTTGAGGGGGACCAAGCGGCTCCGAACCGCCACAGAATTCTCGGTGCTGATGGAGCAGCTACGCAGCATGGCGGACTCCTGCCCCAGACAGTCTCTGACGATGACCTGGCGCAGGACATGGGAGCACGCATAGCCATGCTGGCTCAGGGGGTCCGTCAGCTCGAGCAAGCTACGCGGGACCAAGGGGGGCTCCAGATTGTGGAAGCAATAGAAGGAGCGAGGACAGCTCGCAAAGCCATGGAATCGGCGAGAGACCGTGCACTTCAAGGCAACCGCGACTGGCTCACCAGCAACTGGCTGTACACAGTAGCATCTTTGCTGGAGGAGGGGGACACCTTGGCCCTAGAGCTCCAGCACGTCCCCACAGACGCCCATGGCAGTGACGTCATAGCCATGGAAAGGGGGGCCCGCCGAGACCTACGAGCACATGCCTGACAACTGGAGGATCAAGCAGGTCCTCCGAGAGATGGGGGGGCTCCTGCCCTTCCTCGCCAACCACGAGGGGGACCAAGCAAGACGCTTGGTAGCAGCGAACCAGGAGGGGACGGCACTCTTTGTGGACAGCCAGGGCGAAGTGGACACTCCGGCAAGCCTCTTCGGGGACCCGCCGAACTCGGAAGAGATGCAAGCGCCACCAGAGGGGCGCGTTGAAGAAGGGAAGCCCCCACGCAGCTCGACACCACCGTGAACGACACCGCCGAGGGGGGCTCAGACCCACCTGCCGGCCAACTCCCGCCCTACTGGCACTTGAGCGAAGCCATGTCGGGGGTCGATGTGCCGTCCTCAGCAGAGCGCGATGGGGAGAGCACCCAGGGGGAGCCACAAGAACCCTTGAGCGCTGAGCCGGGCACGCAAGAGTTAGAAGACGCTCTGGAGGCTCACAACCAGCCGGACAGTAGCGAGCGTCGTAGGCAGCCCCTGTCCCCGAGGTCCCGTAGGAGTTTCTATCCCAGTCAAGCGTCGACCAGTAGTGAGTAGGGGGGCCCAGTTGCAGTGAGCGTTGTTGTGTCTCTGCTTGGGGGACGGGGGCAGCAGCACGGGAGACAAAGCGGCAGACAGCTAGGCAGGTAGCAGGCCGGGTCCTCAGTGCTGAGAGTCTCACATGTTGGCATTGCACATGTAGGAAGGGGGGCAAACGTGGTAACTCGCAGGTAGTCACCGTTTGGGAGTTGTGTGCACCTTGTTCCGGAGCAGTTATGCCCGCCTTGGTGGGGCCAATACGGCCTGGACCCCAGCTGCAAAGGAAGGACGAGGCCGGCAGTAGGGGGGCTTGAATCTTAGTCTTCGAGGCAGGTTGGGGTTTAGTGTTCTGGGCTCGGGGGAAGAATGCCGGTGACTCGCTCCTCGGGGGACACACCTTCGTCTCCGCACGTAATTCCCCGGTGCGCGAAATCGCGCGGGGGGCTGAACGCAAGTGACGCTCCCCTGGCCGTGCTGAAGAAGAAAACACCAAAAACAATGCTGAACGAGGCAATGCGAATGCGCAGGCCAAGGGGAATGCCCTTGGTCTAAGCCCCAAGCAAAGCAGAGGGAGAGAGAGATATGGATCCTGAATGTAAGGACACCAAAGTAATTAAGGTAATTACCCCCAGTTTGCTGAAGCCCCCAAATGAAGATATGCAGGTATTCCAATATCTGAAGGCTGGAACTGGCGAAGCAGAGGTCTTGCAACTTGTCTGGCCGCCCAGCATGGCATTTCATGTCCCGCTTGTCAAAGCAACTTTGTGAAAGGTTCGCACAGGTCCGGGCCCTAGGATCCAGCAGCAGGGGTCCTGTAAAGGGCTCGACTACAGTGCCATGACAGGTCTTTTGAGGGTTCTGGAATATTGGGACATATCGGGACCTTCATTGAACTAGCAGCTGGAACTTAAAAGACTGGCTCCACCCCGAGGTCAGCAGACCGTGCAGGGGGGTGTGCCTTTCTTCATCGTGGGAGCAGGTGCCCTTTCTTCACACACACATTTAAAGGATGGTGTTCAGCATTGTTGCTTCAGAGTGGCGCGGTTGTTTGCAGCAGCAGAAGTGTACCTTAGCTTTCGTATCTTGGCTTGTCGTACATGACAGGATGCTACATTATGTACTACTGCTGTATCGTAGCTTATCCTACATCATAGAATGCTGCATAGATGATACTACATTGTAGATTATACTATACTGCACTATACTATACTGTTACTGCACTATACTCTACTAGCCTGTCCTAGGCTAGGCAAGGCTGTTTTGCATTGACCTGTATCATAAACCCTAAACCTCGACATGGTCCCTGCTAGTGTAGTTTCACTCTTCAGACCTCGAACCGTATGCCTCGCCTGGATTGTCCGAGTGTGAGCGCCGAAACCTCGAAGCCAAGTGAGTAGGGATGTGGAAGTGCACAGGCTTGGAGCTCGGAGTGAGTGTGCTGCCAAAAAACCTCGAAGCATGCGCCTCGCCCGGGTTGTCCGAGTGTGAGCGCCGAAACCCTCAACCCAAAACCCTAAACCCGAAACTCTAAATCCGAACCCCTTACATCAAAAAACGGAAACCCTAAACTCGAAACTCTAAATCCAAAACCCTGACATCAAAAAAAGACGGAAACCCTAAACCCGAAACTCTAAACCCGAAGCCCTGATTGTCAGCTTCCAGCACCGAGCAGTCAAAACACTTCGAACCCGAGACCTCGTCTGGCAAGTCCGAGTTGCGAGAGCGTAAACCCGAAGCCCTAAACTTAGATAGTGAACGGTGGAACTTTAAACTTTTTGGCCTTATATATTGCCCTGTATTAGAAAGTTTGAACGTTTTGGGGCCCGGTTGTTGAAGAAGAGAGTAAACCCTGCATCATTGCTCCATTGCCAGGGAATCAGCCGATCGGCTTCTCGGGTGCACAGCCGCAGCAGCCCCGGCTTTCGGAAAGGAACCGGCCCGGTAGTCGCTCTCAAGGATTTTGGGATTAGGGGTTAGGGCTTTTGGATTTGTTTTAAGGGTTGAGTGTTATGGGTTCGGAAAAGGCTGTTGATGTTTTTTAGGCTTTAGGGGTTGGGTTTACTACAGTAGGGCTCTGTGCTGGGATCTCGAGGCTCATGGAACACCTGGTGTGGGATGGATCATCCGACGGTTCACACGCCCACACCTTTGGATGGCGCATTTTGGTGAAGGTTCTTTCAGCGGTTGCATTCGCTAAACTTGCTTAGATGCACTTGGAGATGTTAGAAGCTGGGCCGGACCTTCCAGCTAGTAAATTTCATGAAATTACAGCAGAAGCAATCTTAGGGAGATCCTTTCCGATGCTGCAACAAGGTCGGAGCAGTTCGTTCGGATTTTCCAGAGGGTTTGTGAAGAAGACGGTGGCCAGGACTTGCTGTTGCGCTGACTCTTCCCACCCGCAGCGAATGCGTAGACATGCGTAGACCTGCTGGTGAGGACTAGCGTCGCATGATGCCTGAAGCAATGGCTTGCCCTTTGTTGAGAAATACACAAGCAGAAATGAGGACAAGATGCCTTCCAAGATGTTCCAAACCAAAGACCAGCGCATATAGACAGCATAATCAAAGATGCGTTGAAATCACGGAAAGATTCCTCGGCGGCCTGACCGAAGCTTACATCACACCGATCGTGTCCAGCCCCAGGGTGTCGCGAAGAGCAAAGTCTCAGAACATGCCGTTGGCAAATTCATTTAATACAGTTTCAACTCCCCAGAGACTCCCATATCCCTTAAGTAAGGAATATACCCTAAATCATATTAGGAATCCTACTACAATTTAAGGTATACTCCTTAATTAGGGGATATATTATTTGGAGTCTCTGGGATCACAGACGCTTTGTTTGATCTGTGGTGGCAGCGGCAGCCAGTGTCCATGCAGAGGCGGGGGTCTAACGATTGGAGCAAGAGAGAAACATGGCAATGAAGCAGGGTTCCCAGAGACGTCAATATCCACTAATTTAGGATTATACCTTAAACTATAGTAGGATCCCTACTTAGTATGGGTATATGATCGGTATATTCCTTAATGAATAGTGGATATTGGAGTCTCTGGGTTTTCACGCCTTGCTAGCACGTATTGGTCTGAAGGTCTTGCGCACACGAATGATCGGGAGTCGAATCACTTCGAGCTTCTTGCTCAGCCCCTGTTTTGTCCACTTCCGGGTGGCCTGAGCTGCAGCATGAACACTCAGGCAGCTTGCGCCCTGGGACAAGTGTGCAGCTACCTCGGGTGGTACATAGGCGGTCTGCAGTAGGACTCAGTACAATCCAGAATTTCCTGTCTTGGCTTCCAGTGATGCCCTGGCGGCATGCGAGGCGCCGAACTCGGCAACAAAGCTCTGAGCAACGTGCCACAAAGGCAGCGTGCAATCGCTTCGCTTTCTTTTCTGGTGAGCCGTGACTCGGGGAGCGCGTCAGAAACGTCTTGTGTGCCTTTGCCACCCGCCTCCTGGGTTGTGTCGGTGGGCAGGCAGGTGGTGTTGACAGATGCTTCTGACTTGGTGCCCAGCTTGGCCCCGAAGCATATAATCCGGGAGATGTGGTGGGAGCTGATCCATGTGACCATGTGACACCTACAATGGGCGATAACTCCTGCTTTAACTTGCAGCTTGTTTATGCAAATATTGCAGTGACACGAGCTGAGCAAACCTGGACAACACCGGCCAAGCCAAGAGTCACAGCATCTTCATAGCAATGGCAGGCGTACATGAGGCCACGTGTTTCTCGAAGTTGTGAGCAGTGACTTAATGAGACTTCTGTGAGGATTTGGCAGAGTTGATCAGGGAATTCGGTCTGCCAGATCGGCTCCTCCGTACCTTTCAGGAGAAGGCACAGGGTCTTCTGTCTTGGGACCTCTCAGCCAATCGGCCTTCGAGGCCGTCACATCCATCAACGCAGTCATAAAGACCTTTGAGGATGATGAACAGCCCTCGGCTTGGCTGGGTCCTACCTAAACCCCCTTAAAGTAGGTAAAATAATGGCCCAACACCTATAAAAGGCCATTATTTTACATACTTTTTGGGGTCCAGGTAGGTGTTTTGAACGCTGGTTCGCTGACCGGTTTCTGGAGTGTCAGGTTCGCGGACTTCATTCTGCAGCAGGAGGTTCTGGGTTCGAAGTCTCTGCGGCTGCGCCTGGCATTGAAGATGGCACGGGCCTTTGAAAAATCACGAAGCATCAGAACCAGGTCTTGCGACGAAGAGTGTTCGGGCCGACTGCAGGTGTATATGGAAGCGGTGCAGCGCGCTCGCAGCAGGGGCCAGGTATCCGGGCATAGTGACAGCTCCCTTGGAGTTTTTACGGCATCGACAGAGCTTGCGGCTTGCAGGTGCCACGAATGTCGTCGTCTCCTGTTTCATCCTCGGCGCCGAGCCCGCCCGCAACTGACAACGAAGAGGCGCCAGAAGAGTCACCGACAGAGGACCAACTTTGCCTTTGTGACCGTTTCGCAGCAGCGTCGCGTGTTTCTCTGCATGGCGACTCAGCAAAGCATGTAGCCGAGGATGAGGACGAAGACGAGGACACGGATCATTGGTCACTGTGGTTGGATGACTTCACTTCTGGCGGCAGGCGTCTCCGCCGCCCCCTCCACCCCCGCCGCCAGCAGCCGAGAGACTTAAGTCATGCTTCCAGCCGCTCCCGGCTGCAAATCGATTTTCGTTGTTTTGTCGTGTCAGGCCTCCCGACGCATCAGGCCGCAGCTGCAACGGGAGGGTTGTTCTTGTCTTGACCGTGGCGAGCTACAGCATGATTTGCCGTTTTTGCATACTGGCAGGCCCCGCATGGCGTCCTTGATTTCTAGCGCCAGCCCAAGTAAGGCTGGCTTCGGCAATGCATGTCCGTTTCACCACGAGAGTGCATGACTTGAAGGGCGAGACCTGCAATGGTGAACAAGGATGAACAAGGTAAGCCTCACGAACCACATTAGACAGTGGAGAGTGGGTCCTCTGACAGTGAAAGTGTGTATAGCATGCATTGCTGATAGGTGTGCTGGTCTGTCAGAAGCTTCTGCATCGAGGGTTGCATCCACTTGCGGCTCCAACAAACATGTGAAGACTTCTTGGTGTCATGCCCCCCATTGGGACGCCTACCCAACCAACGGCAAAAAGACAGATGCATGACCCAAGGCAGCCTGAAGCCTTTGCCAAGCTCCCTAGCATATACCATATGCACCCCAATGTCCAAACCAACCATGCGGCGATGAGTCAGCAATGTGCTGATGTTCCCAGCCAGAACGTGGAGGCCACGGTGCTGTTGTAGTTTTTGGCAATGATAGCCAGCCGCACTACTATGAGACGATGCCTGCATGTCATGTAGCCGAAAGAGCTGCAGGTGAGGACTTCTATTGCCGAATCCTACAATGCAGCTTCCGCAGCATAGAGTTTCTGTGGCATGTTTGCCATGTTCGAGCTCTCGAAGCCTGGAGGTCAGGCTCCATGCACGATGGGCGCGCCAGGAGCCTTGCGTTGCAAAACCGTCAAGTTCGGAGGCCTCTTGCAGGTTGTTCTACAGCTCAGCTCAGGCCATCGTAGATGGAGGCATCCGGGCATGGGGCGCTGCCCTCGCGCTTGTCGAATCTGGATGACAGTATTTGAGAGAACGTCGCTAGAGTAAGGCTTGCAGGCCGCCGCAACTGCAGACGCGGTTGCCCCAGACTTTCTAGCTGCAGCTTGTCACGGGGGAGCAGCCGATATTTCACGCTGTATCGAACAAGGCTCGGCAAAACGTGGAGGTGCTTTCCGGCCGCTTCTCCAATCTATTCTCCCAGCTGGCCAGAGAAGAGGCTCTGCTTCTCCCATTGCCAGACAGTCTCAGGATTTGCCTGTCATCATCGGCCGTGCGTGTTAAGGTGACACTTAAAGTTAACTGCCGTTTGCCAGTGCAGATGTAACTTTCCAGTCGTTTCTCCTCATCGCAGTTCAACCCCACTTTAGCTGGCAAAAGATTTGTCAGCGTAGGCTGGATGTGTTTGCATGGCGTCGGTAAGGGTTTCTTCAGGTTCCGGGGCTTGTCAGCCGTCCACAGGGCTCCCGGAAGCAAAAGGTTTGTCAGTCATCTCACGTGCAAAAATGAAGTCCTTATCAACTTGTCGGCCCGAAACCCGCAAAGCCCTAAACCCTGCGCCAGGAGGAAAATAGCAGACGAAAAAAATCCACCCAAAACCCTAAACCGTCTAGTGCTTGCTTGCCAATCCTTAGGCTGCCCAGTAGTACCCTTCTGCAATTTGTCTTTCTGTGTTCCCATATTAAAACCGCCGAAGAGTAGGAATAAGGGCCGTGCTTGAAATGAAAAGTAGAGTTTAAGAATTCGAATTGTTGTCGTCATGATTAATACTAACAAAAGGTAGCCGTATCAACAAGAGAATGAACATTTTAAGAATAATTGTGAATGCCTATACTTACAGCACAATATTGTTAACGACAACAATAAGACTAAGCATGGAGAATGCTCAAGGCAACAAGACTAAACAACCATACTAATACTAAATAGCACAAAATTGAAGTATTGATCATAGAAAAGTTTAGGCAGACGTTCATGAACATAACACGAACTACCAAAGTCTGTTTCCTTCACACTAGACGGAATAGACGATGCATGACGAGAATTATGTAGAGTAGCAATCATGATAAGACTGATACTGATAGTAATACAAGACTTGCCGTGTAGACCTGGAGTTGGTGCCATTTGACCTGGCCTCGATAAGCGTAATAGTTGTACTCCTAGGTACGAGCAATACTAGTCGTGCTAGCCAGGACAGTTGAAACATAACAAAAACACGAATAACCATCATAGTATATCCTAGTGATAATTCTGCTTCATGCCGGCGCTTTTGCCATCTTGCTTAGACTACGTGAAAGCTACACTTTGTCGGGCGCGAGTGCCAAAAGAGTGAAAGCTACACACTGCATTCCGTGGCGCTCGGTGTCGTCTGCAAGGCTGCGTTGAAAGCTGCACTTTCCAACAATGAGAGCTTGGAGCAGCAGCTCCAGGTGGGGTATTCCAGGTTCCATGGTTGCAAGCACCGATGGCGTGTATGATTGCCCTGAGCAGGACTTTCGTCGCCAGGATCCTCGGGGAAAGCCACCCGTATGGCAACCAGGGTGCTCGTGATGAGAACGACAGTGGATTTTGATTGTTGTCGCCATTGTTGACGTGATTGCTGCTTACGTCGTCATCACCCCTACCACTGCCTGTGATCTTATTATCATTTCTTCTTGCGTCTGCAGCAGCTACAACTAGAAGTAATACAGGGGCCTATAGGGGTTCCGTATGAAAAATATAGTACAATGGCCCCAAAACAATTTCAAAACCCTATTCTAATCTTTAAGGCCCCTGTAGTATTTTGTTACTCGCTGCCCACAGCTGCTTGGTTCAAATCGTGAAGATCCGAGGCTGAGCAAGGCAGGAAGCTACTTCGATGGGGAGGTGATGGGCCCCGCAGGGGAAGTGGGAAATTCTGAGCCGTTGAGTCGGAATTACTTAAGTGAGGAGTAGGAATCAACTTGCTTGAAGTGCTGTGAGAGTTGGTAGAACCAGAACCAACAGCCAAACATTTGGCTACTGGTTTTGGGGGCCTTCAGGTTCCACCTCCCGAAGACTCGAGAAGGAAAGGTATCGTGAACCCAGTTCACGCAGATGTAAAAGATGGAAAGGGCTGGACAGAAACAGCTACACCAAACCCTAAGCCCAATTTTGCTTGGAGCGTTGGAGTTGCGAGAGTCCAACTATGAACGCCCTGGCATTCCTTGGCATTGAGATTTCTCTGGAATTTTATAATAACAAGAATGGGAATATCATGGTACTAACAACATATAAAAACAATAACAGTATAAACTAATAGCAATAACAACAAGAATGATATTACTAACAACAATTGTTTTTGCAATACCACAAAAGTCAGAATCATACTAATAATAATAACAATATTTTATGCATTGTGGGCTGAGAGCCAAAACTCTTGAAACAAAAGGCCCTTAACTAGCACACTATGGCATCAAAACCTTGCTTCGCGAATCATCCAGCCATGCAAGAGGCAAAATTTGTAACAATAACCGCAATGGAAGGTGGCAGAACTCCGGGCTGAAGCTCAAGCAGCCGAGCATCGGGCCAGAAGCATAGAGAACTTTAGGGCTTAGGGTTTGGGGTTAAGTTTGCGGTTGAGGGTTCTTAAGAGTTTCGAGTTCTGGGGTTTAGGGTTCTTAGGGGTTTAGGGTCCAAGTTTAGGCTGTTGCAGCCGCCTTTGCCGTGAACTAGAACCCGACGAGCTCCGTATTATATTAAATAATGATAGTAGTAGAAAATAGTAACAAGTGTAATAATAGTAGTATTAATGACTAGCAATAACAATAACAGTAATGACGACAAGTAGTAATAATCCTAGCGTGCCGGGGCTCAGGCGGCACTGCAGGGCGGTGAGGACCGGCGCTTGGTCTGCCAGGGTTTCGAAGCTAGCGCACTGCGCTAATTTGTTCTGCTTAAGACTTCGAGTGTAGCATTGAACGGCGGAATGCTTAGCTCGAAACACAGAGAGTGTCCGACGTTGTGCCACCTGAAGGCAGGTGCCTTGGCAGCGGCGCAGGCCTGCGAAAGGTTTGGGTTGTCTTTAGCCGGTTGAGTTTGAGCCCAGTGTGGTGTTGTTGCGACCGCCTCACTTGACCCAGAATGCTGGTACAGATGAAGCTGGTACTGTAGTACAAGATTGTTGTTTTTTCTGTCTCAACGCCGACCCATACCAGTTCAGCAAGGAGCTATGCAGACGTACTGGAGTGACATGGTAGCACAGACTTGCTGACGCGATCTCTCCATGAGACCATATCAGGGCAGCTCAATGATGCTCAATGCACCGTGTCTATGGGCCGAAAGCTAATGATACGGTTGATGATATAAACCCTGCATTACCCATCATAATTTAAGGAATATACCATAATTCCCATAGTTTAGGGTCCGTAAGGTAACGCAGAATTTATATCAACAACCGTAGTAGCTAACGCACAGGCCGCACCTAAGGCCAGTCGACCTGCAGGCAACCTACCATCGCCAGTGCGCTCGCCTTCAGGAGAGATGCCAGGCACGGAGATAAGTATCAGCCATTGTAACAGCAATAATAACAACAATAGTGACAATAATAACATAGTCATCACATCGTGTAGTATAATACTATAGCAACATAAAGTAATATGATACACTATACTAGAATATGGGTAGGTCAGGTCTCTAAATTAGGGTCCCTTTCGAGGGTCCGTGTTAGCAGGATGCCGCAGTTTTTTTGGGACATAACAGAGAGACTCTAATCATCACGGAATTACCCATACTCTATCATACTGTATCATAGTACATCATATTATTCTACTGCATTGTATATAATACAGTATGATAGTATGATGTTAGTATGATACACTATAATAGCGTACAGTGAAAAGGGTTGAGAAGGCTGAAGGGGCTCGTGGCTCAGGCGGAGGCGGCTCAAGAGCGCAGCGCCATGGAGACCTTCCGCCAGAGCGCATCTTGTCATAATAACAATATAGTATCATATTAGTTCCAGCAAAAACAACAATAATGACAATATTACGAGTAACATTAAGAAAAAAACTAGGTCCAATACTAGTATCACTACTCAGAATAACAATGCTAATCTCATGAGAAATAATAACAATACAAAGTCATCACAATATTAGTAATAATGGAAGCAATTGTTTTTTGTTATTCATTAATGTATGTGTGTATCTGCTTTCAGAGCTTCAGCTGTCGCGGTTTAGGGCTGTTCACCTCAGTTTTCTGAGATTTCTGGCCTGCGGTGCGGACGCAACATGAGCTTGACCCACGTCTGTCATCCTCTTCTTGTAGCAGGAGTAGGGTTTCAATTCGAAGAGCGAACCCAGTCTTGAAGCTCGGATGTCATGTCTAGGTCCTAAGACCGGCTAGGTGACGAGTTCCTAACTTGAATCAGTGAAGCACAAAGCTCTCTTAGTGATGGGTGAACGCTTTCGAAGCTTGGAAGACCCAGCCAAGGCCTCAGAGCTGGCCCACTTGAAGTCGGATTGCTCTCAGCTGACTGCCCAGTGCAGCTCTCGGGCTCTCTGTGGCTCACATTGTAGGCTTCGTGAGGCACTTGGCCCACGTTAAGTTCTCCAGGGCGGGGTATTTGTCACGAATTTCCAGCTGAAGCAAGAAGGTTTCCAGGAGTTCCGTCGATCTCCCTTTGCATGCATCGCCCCTTTGTTGTGAGAATACTAGGCTACGACACAGCCTGCAGCTACGACGACTACTACCATTCCAGATCCTGCTGCTACTCTTACTCCTACTCCTACTACTCCTACTCCTGCTGCTACTACTACTACTACTACTACTACTACTACTCCTACTCCTACTCCTGCTCCTCCTATCCGCCTCCTCCTCCTCGTCCTCCTCCTACAATTCCTACACCTACACCCACACCTACACCTCCTCCCACCCCTACTCCTACCCCTACTACTATTACTACTGCTGCTGCTACTACTACGGTGAGGTTTTTAAATATGTGGTGGCCGGGCCACACGGCAGTGGCTCAGAGGTAGTATGACGTATCTGTTTTATACTCTCCGTATATTTAATTCCGTAAACACAAACAATCATTTTGTGCGGGGGCAGGGCAGGGCCAAATCTTGCAAATTAGACGCTAATTCGCTCAAATCAGGCAGGGCAGGGCTGAATCTTGCGAATTAAACGCTAATTCGCTCAAATCCGCAGAACACAGCCCAGGGCAGGGGGGCAGGGCAGGGCGGGGCCTGGGCAGGCAAATGTGAATCTTGCGAATTAGACGCTAATTCGCTCAAATCGCAAAAACACCTGGCAGGGACGGGCGGGCAGGGCCAGGGCAAGGCCAGNACACACATCCTCCGCATGTTTTATTTCATGGCCGGGCCGACCGCGCCCTTCACAGAGGTAGTATGAGGTACCTGTTTAATCTATTCTTATGTCCGCATATTTAAAAAGCGTCGCCGTACTACTACTACTACTACTACTACTACTACTACTACTACTACTAGCATTGTATTGGCAGACATAATCTTGTCTTTTAGAGCTCGAGCGTGTCGCCCAGTACCAGGCTGGACACTGCGGAGGCCCAGGGCTCTTCGGCAGCTGACCTTGTAAATTTATCTGTCGGAGGAGCTTCGGGATACTTATACATATTTTTTAAATTCTTGATTCCTTCAATCCCTAAGAAACAGCTAAAATTACAATTGTTGCTAGGGTTCGAAGTTCACTATAGGAAGCTCGGGTGGAGACTTGCGGGTTTTGGGTGCGGTTAAGAATCATTCTTCTTGGTTTACTTGGAGGTTCATGGGTAGTTATAGGTAGGGTTGTAAGTAGGCTAACTTTTCTTCTAGCCCATAACAGGTGACTTAGAACCCCACTTATAACTACCCATGAACCTCCAAGTAGGCTTGGGATCATGGGGACGGTCAGACACAGAAGGCAATCAGTCGTTTTGCTCCCTGGTTTTAGGTGTGTTCGTAGTTTCTCGCCCAAAACATCCCTAGATTCTGAGCCTGAACCCCTCACTGGGGATTTTTAGAATAGTTGCTGAAGCCTTGTGCCACGCCGGCCATTCACAGACTTCGACTTGTGTGAGAGAGCATTCCCAGAGACTCCAATATCCCTTAATTGAGGAATATTCCTTAAATCATATTCTGGATCCTACTATAATTTAAGGCATATTCCTCAATTAAGGGATATTGGAGTCTCTGGGTGCCAGTGTAGGCCCAGCGACAGAGCCTCCACCGAGATTTGCAGCTCGCCAAGGAAGGCCGCGGCGCCAAAGGGTTTACGGATGTGGTTGAACATGATGCCTCGGAGTAAATAGCAGTTCACCAGCCTTCTTGAAACATGGGCAACATGGACCTTTGTTTTGCAGAACTTGCCAATTGCACACTTCCATTCCTTCAGGTGAGAAGCATATGTCCGAAAAGACCATCGAGCTACGGCAAAAGCTGGCAGATGGAAAGGCACTAAAGACACATGCAGAAACTCTACAGAATGTCTTGCTTAAAGTTTTCATGGTTTCAAGCATGGCCGGCTGCAGTTTAATAGCTTTCCAAGATGATGATGGGACTGGTCGGCGCTGTCTGCACTGAACGCCCAGTTGCTCAATTATTTCGCCTTGCTTGCATCCGCTAGCAGCCAGATAATTACTCGCAGTCGTTTCTTGACGTTAAGGCAGCCAAGCCGCCACAATAGAGTCAGATCGGTTTCCAGTCGTAGCTGTCCTCCGGTTATTCAATGATCAGCCAATGGCGCCGGACTCACCGAGTCTTCTTGCTCGGCCTTGTGTTTATACTGGGGGGTGAGAGAGGTGGCGTGTCATGGAACCGCATCTGGGGCTTGGCTGGAAACTGTCTCTGTACACCCCTACCTGCCCAGCCCTGGTTGCGAATCGGCATGTTCGTGGATGTGCTTTCTGGACCGAAGACCTGGAAGAGTGGTCGAGTGCTGCATGTTTCTCCAGATGGAAAGCTCTGTATCGTACGCTACACTGACTCCCCAAACGTGGACCGAAATGTCGACATCAAAGACAGGATAAGGGCCACTCCGGAGACGTTTACATTGTACAATGCCACGAGGTTGGATGATGCATCGATGGCTCCCGGCAGCCCTGTAACAGGAGTCATTACAAATCTGAAACCGTATGCTGCCTTCGTGGACATCAGCTCGGAGAAAGAAGCTGTCCTGGGATTCACGGAAGCGAATCTAAGTGATCTCCGTGTTGGGCAAGAGGTGGAATGCGAAATCGCCACGAAACGAGCAGGCAGATGGCAGCTGGCGCCAAAAGGAACCTTTGTCGTGGAGGAAGTGGCCTTGCATCGATTCCACACCCAGGGCCCAAAGGCAGGCTGGCTCCCAGGCAGCGTGGTGGGTGCCGAAAGGTATTGTCTTTATGTGAATGTTGAAGCCCCAGGCCTTTCTCACACAGTGTGGGGTGAAGTCCATGCTGACCAGATCAGAGACGGCTATGTGGGTGATGCCCGCTTGGAGCACAAGGTTGGCGATGAAGTTCGGGTGCGCGTCTTGGAGGTGGGAGTTTCCGAAAATAAGGGGTACCTGGTACCTTATTTTGGGGTCCTTATAGGGAGCATCCTACAATTTAGGGTACTATATTAGGGTCCCCGATTGTCGGAAACTTCCAGGTGGACGTGCCAAGGGAGCGCCTGTTGCTTTCCATGCGCGAGGACTTCTCGAGCAGCTGGAAGGTCCGCCCGGACGAAGCACGCCGAGCGGCCCGCTTAGCACGTGAGACTTGGTATGATTCTACAGCTCAAGTCGTGACTTCTGGGGGGTTTCTGGTTCTGGCCAATCTTCTCGAAGAGCCAGTCCCAGCTTTTTTGCCTGCACCTTGGGTGCCACGCCAGTTGCGCCAAAGCTTGCGCGAAGGTTCGAAGGTGTCGGTCCGAGTGGCTGATGTTGATGTAGGAGGAGGAAGAATCGTCGTTACATCGATGCCATTAGAAAACGTCGTGCCTGTTGAGAACGCTGGTGTTTAAATCCATCCCAGACCCACCTTGTTACAAAGATCTGGCGCGACTACTATAGAGTCGCAAGCATGATTGATCTTGGCAGGGCAGAGTCAGCATGCTTCTCTCACCTTCGCCTTCATTGCTGCACAGGCGAAGGCACAGAAAGAGCGAGATCAGGCCGAGAATGATTACTAAAGCACATGACTTCGAAAGCGTCGAGAATCTGGCTGTGATGTGCAGTGGGAATTGCAATCTATACATTGTCAGATTGCATGGGGTATTGGCTCAGGAAAGAAGTAAAGCGTTGGTTTTTGAAGACTCGTTTAGTCATATTTTCCATGGAGGTGGTCAGCGCGGCCATAACAAGCTTATTACCAGGGTCATGTTCAACATGTTCCTATAAACAGGAGACAGCGGACAGATTTCACTTGAAGCGTGCATGTTAATACATCACAACTTGGTAGATCTGGTCGCCTCACCGGGCACATGCCAAAGCAAGGAGGAAGCACGCACCTTGCCCGCTTCAGATCAGACACTGGTCAATGAAGGCTTCAGCGACCCTCCCGTCCTTCGGCTTCAAAGCCAGTTGCAGCGTGAATGGCCTGCCTCCGCTAGACAAGCCTTTGCATCAGATCTATGGTCGTAGATGGACGACAGAGACCAAGCGCTACCTCCATGTGCATAAGGAACGCAGATGGCTTGCCCTGAAGCACAAGCATCAGTTTCTGGACTTCTCTCCTCAAGAAAGGGTTGAGCTACGCCGCTACTTCGATGAGCTTGCGGGGGTCAACGGTAGGATCAGTCTTGAGCAGCTCGAGACAATGCTGATTTCACTGGGTCTTGCAGAGAACCCGAGGGAAGTTCGGTTCTTGGCATCGCAAGTGGACGATCTGAAAGTTGGAGAACTGGATTTCGAACAGTTCCTGGAGCTCGTCCTCCGGAGAGGAGACTCTAATCTGGTGACCGTTTTTATGCAAATGGCAACAGGAAAGCTGGGGAACTCGAACCTCAATTTCAAGACACTCATCTCTGCATATCGCCGCCAGCTTTTCCTTGATGCCTCCGGAGCCGGCACCACCGGTCGACAGCAGCTGGGCGGCAAGGTGCTGCAGAGTTTCGCCGATTTGCAGCGGGGCAGATGGGAGGAAAAGATGGCAGCTCTTGACACGGAGGCGCAAGCGGTAGGCATTGAAGACCCCGACTTCAACGTAAATGGCCATGCCCCTGTCGGCGGACTGGAGATGATATGGCGAGGGGTCTGCGCAGAAAACGACTTGTGGCCGGCTCGGCCCATCGCCGAAGACGGCCGGAAGAAACGGCTGTTGACCAAGCCGCCTTCTCCGCGGGACATCCTTCGAGCCATCCAGAAAGACTCTCCCAAACGGAAGACATTGGTCGGCAAACACAACACCATCTTCGTGAATGCACCCTCGGCGTCGGAGGACAAGTAGAAACGATCATAGAAAAGTTCAGCACGTGGCTGTGCCGAGACTTGGCCCAACCAACTGCGGCGATTACTTGCTTAGGCGACTGAATTCTAGCACGATTGCACTGTTTATCTCGCAGGATTTCACCTAGTTTACGAGGTCTGGCGATACAGTCAGTCCTCCTGATGGGCATTGAATAGCTATGCCCGCCGACCCATTCAGAGCCAATGCGGCACTTTGTGGGTTCCGTCCTTGTCCAAGAAGACTTGTGTTCACTGGCGAAGAAGAGCTAAGATCAAAATCTAGCTGATTCCCTTTTGGCAATGTTCGAACTTGCAAAAGGCATTCACCTTTTCCGTTAGCACCACCATGTATTATGAGGGTCAGCTCCGGCGAGAAGAAGTATCGGCTCGCACCCTGGCAGTGCAGTTGTGTCGTGTCGTGCTCACCATTGTGATGGGCAAGTTCCAGTGGCCAGGCCTGTGACAAGAGATTGTCGTCGCTTAAAGACAACACTCAGGATGCAAGATGCTATTTCGATTCTTGAATATTCTTGACAGTTTGGAACCTTCAAAGAGCTGAGTCTGCAGGAGCTCAAACGGTCTCTCGGCGAGGAGCGAGATTCAGCACAGAAGACCGAGACGAGGCTTCGCGAGCAGGCCAACATTGGGATGGGCAGCATCGGAACTCGCACATGGGACTCTTATCTTGCGTTCAAGCATGGCAGGCAGATGCACTTGCGCAGATGCGACGCCACCCCGACTCACCCCCGCCCCACCTGCATCCACACCCACGCGTCTGCCGCACCCACCCACCCACACCCAAACACACCCAGAATGATTTCAGGCTCCCCAAACTATCCGCGCGAAAATCCATGAGCGAACGAAGCAGGTACGTTTTCCTGGGGTGTAGGGGAGAGCTTCGTTGGACGGAGCTCCCATGCACCCCCTCCGTCCCCTGCAAGATGAAACATGACATGTATAGGGGGTTGACCCCATTAGCCCATGAACGAGGGCAGTTCACACACACACATGTGCACGCACATGCGCACACCATTCAGATCTTGTTTTCTTGTGCACCGCACGTGTGTGTGTGTGTGTGTTGTAACTTGTGGGCCTTTTACAAAGTATCTGATTGTTTGCTTATACACAGCCCAAGGTATGTCATCACACCCGGGCATGTGTAAGCATTCTAGCGTGTCGCCCAGCTCAATGCAGGTTGGCCGGAAGACTCGGTACGAACAGGAGCTGTCGTCGCTGAGGGACCAGCTGGACAAGCTGCGAAAGGAAGGCATGGAGTTGCAGGCTCGTTTAGTATGGTTCGTGGTGATACAAAGTGGCTAGAGACACATCATCGCTTCTTGTGTGAGGAGCAAAACCACGACAAAGTAAAAGAGGTGAAACAGCTCCAAGAGAGGTGCGATGTTGCAGCGGTCTCGCTCATTGAATTCAAACGTTCTTCGAAGCCGCCAGGCTCTTATGCGAGCAGGAAAAGCATCGCAGCGAACTTCAAGCAGTCCTTGCCTCAGGCTCATAGCATCAAGTACAGGCTTTGATCTTTAGCTGCACGCTGCCAGTCGTTCAATGTCTTTCCATGCAGAGTCTATCAGCACTATGAGCACGTGTGCTCGTGCATGGTAGTAGGCAACTCCGTTTGCACCAAGTGTTGACCTGTGTGTAGGATGTGTGGAAGGGCCACGAACCGATCTGTCATGTGCTAGTGTGCCGGCCATCTGGAACGAAGCCGAAATCAACTCTCCCCATCACGATTATCAGCAAAGACTTGGAGTTGGGTTGCGAGAGTGCTTTCGCGGTGACGCACCCTGTCGGGGATTGAACCAAGAACCTTATCTGGCTGGGTCCGAGCGTGAAAATGCAAACCGCACACACTCCGAACCCCAAGCCGCACAGTTGTCTCAATCCAGCCTTTTGGATCAAGATTGTCACATCTCGACGACTCCTTGTGCCAAGGAGTGTTGGCAGTCCGTGCAGAGGCTCCGAGCAAGCACCGAGTGTACGGAGGTGTAGAGACGGCCTTGTTGCATTGCCGACCTCTTCAAGGTAGCCGAACCTGGCCTTGGCCGCTTTATCATGCAGCAGCCTCCGCGTTGACAGTTGCAGGCCTGACCCTGCAGTTTCGGAGATACCAAGGACAGGTCGGAAAGGACAAGAAGATTCCCACAATTGTTGCGGGCACTCCGGAAGTGCAGTCTCACGACGTGCGCTATGCTGCCTGCTCGCCTCGTAGCCACGTGGCGCCAACCGTGGATGAGACAGGATGCGGCCAACACTATCTTGACTACTTCAACTGGGATTCCCGGGAGGAGGACGACAGGCCTCAGGCATGCCGGCGATATGGTAGGGTCCGGACACTCCCGAACCTCCGGACACTGCCGAAGTTCAGCTCCTTTTCGGCCCCTGTGCCTTTGGAGAGCACCGCTGGGGATCTGCTCATGTGCGACACGTTCGATCCTGTCTCCGAGATGTCAGCCATGTCGGAAGCTGCACCCTCCCTTCTAGAGCTCAGCTGCTTGTTCAACAGCCATCGCAGTCGGGCAAAGGAGGCTGATTTCCATTTCATAGAAGCAGTCACGGATGAGCTGAACGAGCGCTACAAGGTCGGTTTGACTCCAGCCGACGCGCAGCGCATCTACGACATTCTCAGTAACCACGGGATGCAGGAGATCTCCCGCGAGAACTTCATGCAAACTCTGCGGGATCTTTTGTCTGCCGTGGTGGGCTCCAAGAATCACCTCTCCTTTCGGAAACTCCGTGTGGTGATGGCTACAGCCTTTGAGCGCTTCGACAAGGATGGTGATGGCCACATTTGCGTGGAAGAGTTCGCCTCTGCTCTTCGGAGCTATGACATTCGCCTAGGCTGGGTTCTTGTTGAGGAATTTAGTTAATAGAAGTTACCATAATAGGGATCTATACTGTAGTAAATAGTAGGGCTTCCTTATTATGGGAACTTAAATTAAATCCTTTAACAAGAGCCCAGTAGGGCCCTCGGAGACGATGGCGCTCTTTCGATTCCTGTCCCCGGACGAGAAGGATGCCCTAACCCGCGAGGACCTCACGGAACCGTCAAGTTGCCTTGGAAGGTGCGCAGGAGAAAGCTGCCGAGTCGACGGGCTTAAGTAGCGCCTCGAAAGTTTTGGCCTCGGAGGGGCACCGCCCCGAGTGCTGGATCCAGCGCATTCAAAGAGCCTTCTCCGGACGAGTCTTGACCGGGGCCGTCGATCTCGCAACGACCTCCATGGCGGCGAATTTGGTGCTCATGCACGCTCACACGCACCCACACGATGCAGGCAGTGTTGGTCTCGCCTTTCAGTGGCTGGAGCAGCTTCGTTCGGCTGTGGACAACATCTCTGCTTCTGTGCTAGACGTGGTCGATTCCGGCTGCCTGTTGCCACCGCTGATCTCCAGCTTCTTTGGCGCCTTGAGGTCGCTGGCGGCGACTGACCTTGTTGCTTTATCGCTCTTTAAGGATAATGTTGTATTTTTTTATTGTAATACGATTTAATAATAATAATAATAATAAGAATGAGACGAATATTATTTGTATGCTGGTTCTAAGGGCGGCTAAGGTTGCTCTGGATCAAAACGAGGCTCTGCTTTATGCCCTCAACTTCCACGACAAGGGCTGTTCTGTGAGCCTTTCCAGCGGCTCGTGTCCTGTGGCGGCTGCCGCCGGGGCGAAGCCTCAGCCGGGGAGACCATTGCCTCCGAACAGGAGTTGCGAATCATAATCCGCGGCAGAGCTTTTGCGCAAATCTCGGGACACTGCTCAGGAGGAGCTGGAGTTGGGCGCGGTTTTGCACAGCTCGCAGGAGGAGAGGATCAGGTCATTGCCACGGAAGCCGTCACCTTCGTGGCTTGGGACATGCAGAAACTCTACCAGTTCATCAGCAGTGCTCAGGACCGTCAGCTTGTGAAGCTCGTCGACGAGATGATGCAGGATGCCTCGGTGGCTGCTGAGCACCGCGCAGTCAAGGCTGCGAAGACAGCAGAGTCAGAGGCCTCCGATGGATGGACCCCGCTGCTATCTCCTGTCAGCTCAGCTTTGGGAGAGCACTGTAAGCGTAAAGGTTTCGTGCACTGGGTGCATCTTCTGGAAGGTCTGCAGCATATCCTCGAGAAGGATGCATCCGCATGGGAGAAGATGGACATTTTACTGCGCTTAAGAACTATGTCGTATTTTCTTACAATGTAACTTCAGGGGATTAAAAAGAATACTGTTTTTATTCTGGTTCTAAGGGCGGCTAAGGTGGCTACGGCTCAAGCCATTTGCAGCGATCATTGGTGATCCCTTCGCCTGAACAGAGGTGAGTTCTCAAATCCTGAATGAAGTTCTTTTCCAGCTTCGGCTTCCTCCGGTTGCTCCCGTGCTTGGCCAACAAGTTTCGCCAGCCGCAGATCCCGGAATCGCAGATCCAGTATGTGCAGGAGTTGACTGTGGCCTTGCCGCTCGTGATCATCAACCTCACAAACTGCACACAACTTCTCCGAGATGGAAACATGGTAGGTGGGAACATCACCTTCCGCGCGAGCGACTTCGGACATGACGTGCCATTCGTGATGGACAAGGCCAAGGGCTTCTACGCGATTCTAGATGACGTCCTAAGCCGAGCGAGTGATGGAAATCCTTGCTTCCACGAGGATCTCGGAAGCTACATGGCCTGCATCGTGGCNTTCGTGATGGACAAGGCCAAGGGCTTCTACGCGATTCTAGATGACGTCCTAAGCCGAGCGAGTGATGGAAATCCTTGCTTCCACGAGGATCTCGGAAGCTACATGGCCTGCATCGTGGCGGCCTCATGCGTCATCCAGGCCGCCGTGCCGGCCCATGTGAGCATGGAGGTCTACGCCATGATCCTTGAGCAGGTGACCTGCTTCGAGGAGATCACGTGGCCACTGCTTCGGGATGCCTTGGACCACGAGGAGGGCAGCACACTTGGAAGCGACATCCTTTTGCCAGAGGCCTTTGTATGTGATGGATCGGAGCATGACCCCTCGTTCTTGCAGCTCGACTCCAACAGCTTACATGAGGCGTCGCTGTAGCGACTCGTTTCTGAGGTTGCCACAGAGCACAAGGCAACCGTAACCATGGCATTGGCCCTTCGAGATGCGGCCGCCGACAGTCACCAGATCTTGAACAGCCATGCCATGAACGGATCCCTCGATGCCACCATCGAAAAGCTTCAGCACGCATGGCACCCAGTGTGCCAGCAGCTCGGCTGCGACCACACCAACTTTTGGGACATCTACTTGCAGCACCACAAGCACAGCATGGCGGTCCTCAAGACGAACCATGCCGGTCTCCTCCGCTCGGACATCAAGCTGCGCTTCCACCTGGAGCATCGGGTTCAAAGGNTTTGGGACATCTACTTGCAGCACCACAAGCACAGCATGGCGGTCCTCAAGACGAACCATGCCGGTCTCCTCCGCTCGGACATCAAGCTGCGCTTCCACCTGGAGCATCGGGTTCAAAGGTTCCTGGCAGACACTCAAGACTATAGCTTCATCGAGAAGTATGCTCGGTACGGCATGGTACGGCAAGGAGCAGCACTTATCTCATCAACACTTCTATGGCTACCACGACGGTGCCCGGGCTGCCATGCTAGCATTTGCGAGCCCCGTCGTGAAGTCTTTACCCTACGAGCGGGCCAAGCGTTTGGTGGACCCACACAAGTTGGACGACATCACGAAGTCCAGACAGGCGCTCCGTTTTGGTTCCCAACGAGAAGGATGGCAAATCGATCTCTTTGCTAGAAGAGGCTGAAGAAGACGAAGGAAGCGAAGGCAAGGTGGTGTTTTGGGATCGACGTCGCGACCGCCGCAGACGCCGTCGCATTTTCAAGGCGGTCGGGAACGTTGTGAAGAAAGTGGTGGAGGACGTGGTGAAAGCGTTGGAGAGTGCTCTCAGTTGCGCAGGCCAGGGTGGCACTTTCGCATCCACGGGTTACACGCGGTCCATCAACGGCAACGTCGCTTGGTCCATTGGTTTGTCTGCTGGACCCGAAGGCGTTTTCAAGGAGTTGCTAAATGGCAAACTGCCCCTTGATACGATCTCGCTGGGAGCTGGGTTTAGTGTCGGCAGCACTACAGATATTTGGTGGGCCGGTGCTGGTTTCGGCGGATCTATCACGTGCAAAGCGGGCAGGGGCATGTTTGGTATCAAGAAGCCGGGCCAATGCAAGCTCGACATGACCGTGGCGACTCTTCGTCTTCAGCAGTTGGAAGGTGGCGGAGCGAGTCGTGCCGTGGATTATTGAAGCCTTTGCGGATTATGGCCTACGTTGGAACTTGTCCAAAACTACTGTCATGTCTACGTCTGATATGCTTCGNCGAGTCGTGCCGTGGATTATTGAAGCCTTTGCGGATTATGGCCTACGTTGGAACTTGTCCAAAACTACTGTCATGTCTACGTCTGATATGCTTCGTTCGGGTCTAGGTTCCCTGTCCTTGAATCACGCCTTGCGCGAGTGCACGTGGTCGCAGACACTTCGTTATCTTGGGATCTCCCTGCAGCAACCGGCCTTTGATTCCACTGAAGGTTGCACACTTACGGAGCTGTTGTTACCACAATGCAAACAAAGGGTGATGAGTGGTATAGTGCAGATGCAGAGTATTCTCAACGGTGGTCATTGGCAACGGTGGGATGTTTCCGTCGACTTGATACAAACATACATTGCCTCACGCTGGCTTTGGCTTTCCCCACTTCTTCATCCAAATCGCGAACACTTGGCTTCTTTGCAANGCCTCACGCTGGCTTTGGCTTTCCCCACTTCTTCATCCAAATCGCGAACACTTGGCTTCTTTGCAATCTTTACAGTTGTCTATTTTATGTCAGACCTTGAAGCTTTACATACCTGACTGTCGAGTTCCCAGGCTGGTGGCCTTAGACTCAGAAGGCGAGCTATTCGTGAAATTCTCAGACTTCGTGAACCTGAGTCGTTGTGGACTGTGGCAGTGGCATGGCTCCATCGCAAACATGGCAAACATGGGTACTTCGGTCATTTACTGCGAAGACAAACTGAACACTTGCCTCGGCAAGAACTCCTTTGCCCTTTACATCAACAACGACCGGGCCGAGCCGGCACTTGTCAAAGGTGGGCCTCGCGCCGGGCCTGCCGGGTGTGAGAGCAGGTCTTGCGATTCCTGGAGCCACTCTGATGGCTTTGATGTCTCGACTGCTGCAACCCTTTGAGCCGCAAGCAGGTCCGTTCTTGCTTGTACAAAACAAGCAAAGAATCTTGAATTTCCCCTAACTCGGGTCAGGGGTTTGCACGGGCAGTCTGAAGTGCAGAGGGGGCAGGTCCTTGTATAGGAAGTGATGTAAGCCTGGTAACTTTACATAGCGTTGCTATAGGTCTGCCCATGAGTGAATTCTGCCAGTCCGTGCAATGCGCGCACATCTCTTGGCAGACTCAGAGAGAGCCTGCCGGCATGCACCGCACTTTTGCAGATCGTGTTGGACGTCCAACTACTGTAGACATCGACTCCGATGCTTTCTTGAGGTGTGGGGCCAGAGTCATCGAGAGCCCGTGGTGAATTAGTGCATGATTACAGTTCGGGGCCCGATCGATGATGCGCGAAGAAATCACACATGCCAATTGGGGCGCAGGTAGCGTTTTCACGAACCGAGGGACCCGATCATGCTAGAAGGCAGTCGCGGGCAAAAGTGCCTGCTTTGCCTGAACGCGAATTCACGTTTCCTGCTTTCGCTCAGAACCCCAGACTCCCATATCCCTTAATTATAAGGAATATACCTTAAATCATATTAGGGATCCGACTATAAGTTAAGGTATATCCCTTAATCAATTAAGGGATATTCGAGTCTATGGAAAAACAGTGGCTGCAGGCAGCCGCGCAAGATGAAGTCTTGCGCGGCTACACAGCCGCCGCAGTTCAAGCAAGCAATTTTCGTTGTGAACACCGCCACGGAAGTGCGACTTCATACCCATGTTTTTTGGTATCTTATGGTTTTTGGGCTTTTTTGGTATCTTATGGTTTTTGAGCAGTATTATATGGTTATATCCAAGACTTCATCACAAACACGGAAGGTTCTCAGGAGCTGAGAGTTCCTCCTGTTCCGTCCCGCGTCGGGGCAGACATGCGCTTTGTGATCTGCTGCTTTAATTAATTACAAATTCTTTTTGAGGGTTCCTTATTATAATCCTTTTTTGGGGTTCCTTATTATAATCATAGTATAATGGGCCCCAAAACCCTATTCTAATTAATTAGACCACAAGGCTTGAAGTCTTGGCTGGGTCGTCGAATGTGGCCAGCTTCGTCATCTCACAAATGCCTAGTGACGCACTAGGCGGTTGCCATCCATTGCCATCCCATTTCTGTTTTCCCTGACATGGGCACACTCATGTCCATCGTCATGCTTGGATGGTTGAGATTGGAAAACGAGGACGCTGCGCTTAACCCACCTGCTTGTCTGAGAACCTTGAGCCCCCACGACTAAGTCCATGACTAATCCATTCGATTGATGATATAATGCAACCTACATTACCCATAATACGGAACATGCCATAATTCCTAGTCTAGGGTCGTTAAGGTAATGCAGGATTGGTATCATCAACCCGTACTAATCCCAAAGCTTGCGGTTTGAAGCCTCAAAATCTCCGCACTTCCGAGGCTGAAACCTGCAGAGCTCATACGAAGCGCCTGGAGGCTGAGCTGACTGGCGCAGAGGGTGCCAAGGCCAGGACGGCGGTGGCTCTCTTATACAACCAAAGAACGTCTCAGTGTACCTACAGAGATACATTGCTACATACACATATTACATGTATCGGCACAGTCGATGCGCAGTATGAACATACATACACATAGGTACCTTACATACTTCAGAAAACCCCCGCACGGGATGGTGAATCAGACAGAACCCTAAACCCTAAAATCCTAAACCTCCATGCCTCGCCTGGATTGTCCGTGTGCGAACGCCGAAACCCCTAATCCCTCAACCAGGCTGATGTGGAGTTGGAGCTCGCAAACCTGAGAAAGCTTGCTGCAGCCCCGGGAGTTTAATCACCGCACTCTACAGTAGAAGCCTAAAAGTTGGAAACCCCATTAAGAGTAATGTATAGGGAATCCCAGCACTATTTGGCCTTAATCCGGTTTCCAACTTTATGGGGCTTACTCTAAAGTCTCGCCTGCGTGGTTTACGAATCTTCCAGGTGTTGAGGTCTTCGGGCCCAGGGTTCGTGAAGGCCAATTTGAGACAAAGGGCAACCGTCAAGTTGTCATGGGATTGTCAAGATTCAAAAGTGAGCTTCAGAAGTTCGGGATCAGGTACTTTCTTTGCACCCTGATTGCGGAAGACCTCCCCGCCTGTCAGTCCTGATTGTCACCCCTGGCCTGGTTCGGACTAAAGTGTCCAGGATGTGGTGTACGTCGTGATGAGCTTTTTGTTCTGCTTGGCACACAAGTCTAGGCTTACTCTACTTTCCTAGCATTTCAGATTTTAGCTCCTTTGGTGAAAGGCAAGCTCTTGGCTCCTTGACATCACTCCAAGTTCCAAGCAGAACTGCAGATCGACAGGTCGGCACTGGATAGGTTTTGACAGGAAGTACGACAGTAGTTCGAAGCGAAATGTATGATCGACGTGGATCGCTCAGCATCGGTTAAAACGAGGTGTTCCTGGTAGATGCCCGTAGGGTCGGCACAAGCGATTGATGCCGCAGCACTCGGGGCTGGACGCATGGTGGCGGCACAGCGGATAATTCAAGCGTCATGCTTCCTCCTGGTGCATGTCCTGGGCCTCCCCGTGTCTTGCAGCCCACTGTGCTCCAACGAGGACCAGCCCGCGTTGGGTCGGGTGGAATCCCTGGAAGCTTTGGCCCAGCTACATGACGCAATTCTTCGCAAGGACTGGCCTAGTGCTGTCTCCGAAGCAGGTTTCAGTCTTGACCTGAGAGCCTTCGTTGTGGCGTTGAAAGAGCTTTCCGACGTGAACACAGCTCCCTCCACATGCGAGGCATCGCACTGTAGCAGCATCGCACTACTGGATGCTCTCCGTTTAGCTCTGCAGGAGTGCAGTCTAGTGCCGACAGCAACTTCGGCAGTCTTCCTGTTGCATTCGCCCTCCGACGATGTCTGCTGTGGCGCACTGCGCGCAGCAGCATACGTAGCCAGCGCAGAGGCACTGAGTCAGGCAACTTCTTCCCGCCTTGCTGGATCTCGGTCTGAAACAGGGGCATTCTTACGGAAGGGGCAAGAAATATACATAAGCTGGCTGCAGTGGCTACAACACCACCATAGACATGAAGGTGCGGCACTTGTTCTGCAAGCGTTCCTCGCACCCGGAACGCTTGAGCTGTTTCAGATACTTTTCCGAAGCACCTGTCCATATTCACAGCGACATCAAGGCCTGTCAAGTGGCTGCCCACATTCCATGGCTTTGCAGGACATAACTCGAAGATGGATGGCCTCCTTCCGCGACTCCTTCAGCTGCCGAGCATGGCTGGAGCACATGCAGTCAGAATCGCTCTTGGCAGTGGAGTTCTTCACTCCAGGAGCGCTCGACAGTGTCTGCCTCCTGGATGCTCTCAGGGCCTTGGACTCTGCGTGTGCAGAAGATGGGATCAAGGCTAGGGCTCTGCTGCTGTCGACGGAAGGGGAGCCAGGGATTCGATTGGCCATGTCGCACGAATGGAGTCGTCGGATCAGCTTCGATGCAGCTCCGCTTCAGCAGCTGAGGGATGATTGCGAAATCCCCATCCTGATGCTGGATGTGCCGCCCGGGAAGCAAATGGAAATTCTCCGGAGCATGGCCCAGCTGCTGAGCCAAGGGCGTGTTTTCGGGATTCTTACTCGCCTGTACAATCCTCATCATTGGCCGGCTGCAGATGATCCTTTGAGTGTGTATGAGTTTTTGGTTTGGCATGGCTATCTGCCCGGTCCGCTTGACGATCCGGAAAGTACTTACACCGCCGTCGGGACAGTTCAGCTTGAGGTGGCGACGGCCGGGGCAACAACCGACATTCCCATCATCGCTCTGCCGAGGCAGCTCCGGCCCCCCCCACGTTCCGCTTCGCATCCCGAGGTTGCAGAGGCCTTCACTTCGGCGCTCCGGGGAAGCTGCGTAGCAGCGCAAGACCACCGGCCCAATAGTTGGGTGGAGGTAGATCTAGAAGAAGTCCGGAAGAGGCTGCGGCGGATCGTCGTTCAAGTGTCCTTACCCAAGCCAACTCGATCTCGACGCCTCAGTGCCCTGTTGGCTTCGGATGCCTTCGGTCACGACGTCCTTCTGGCAGGCTTAGCCTTAGCTGCCTCACCACATGTGGTTGCCTTGTTTGTGGAGAGCATGGAGCTGGCGCTTCATTTGATGAAGAACTTGGCCTTGGTCAGTACGAGGCCTAAACGGCAGCCACAGGTGGTACTTTTGCACCAACCTCCACGGAGCAATCTATGTAGCCTGGTGGAACAAGGCGTCGCCATCGCGGTGCAGTCGTTCCGGTGGCTCCGGGCAAATCACAACCGATGTGAGCACCCGGTGGAGATCCACCTGGAAGTTGATACCGGAATTGGGCGAACGGGCCTGAGACCTGGGATTGCCCTGGCCGCCATCTACTTCGTTTTACAGCGCCCGAATCGCTTCCTACTCCGAGGCATCTACACCAAGCTTTGCTGTATCAGAGACCTGGTTTTGACAGGAAAGGCCTTGAGACAGATATCTCGGATGGAGCTTCGTGCCCAGGCAGTTTCTCATGGATCCGGCAGGGCCCGGCGCTTCTCAGTTCAGGTCGGTGGCGGGCTGGCAAGATCGGAGGCTGCTCCCATCGTTGCTGCTCTCCCACCAAGCTGGTGGATACGACTTGGCCAGGGTCTCTTCGGCGATCCTGCTCTTGGCAACCTTGCACCGCTGGCCATGACGTGGAAGACCTCGGTGTCAAGCACCGGCTGGCTGCCTGAGAACACGCACCTGGGCTATTGCCCGCAGGGTGCAGACTGTCATGCGAACAGAACCCAGCTGTTGAGCCTTTGTCGCAATCAGCTTCTCATAGCACTTCAGATACTCATAAAGTGCAACGACACTATCGGATTAGCCCATTGCTTGGCCTTGGTATAAGTTCGTAGGGTTTATAGTGGCTCAGACCCGGAGCCTCCGGGGAGCCAAGGACAGGAACTTACGCCGCTATCCTGCCGGTGGGTTTTGCTGAGTTCCATGGAGAGGCGGTCTGGAGCCGCAGCGGGCTGAAGCTTTCTGTGTTGAATTCGGCTGCGAGCACGACTAGCGTGGAATTCCCGGAGCATGCGCCTCTGAAAATTGGAGAAGAGGTGACGCATCTTGCCTGCAGGACAGAAGATAGGATGTGTTGGTAGGATGCATTCATTGAAGCGGTGAGGGACATTGAGGGACCCAAGTATGCAAGACAGAAACGTCTGACAGTGTGAACATGTCTCATCCAAGGCTGTGTTCCAACTGTCCTCTAAACACCATCCCTTGGAGCATACCGCGGTTTCCCAAGACGGATGCGCAGACCTTCATCTCGTGTTCGCCGGTGGTCTGGTAGGGCGGGTAGTGCACCTCAGCCAACGATCACACTGTGCGACAGGCGTGCGAAGTCCGAGACGTAGCAGACTAGCGACGTGGAACTACACACGCAACCAAGCAGATTCCTGCATATGGACCGCAGGCATGACCGCAGGCAGTGCAATGCACAATGCGTGGAAGACTGCGGCGAACTCCAGCTAGTCGCCCGGGCAAGATTCCACCATTGCAGAACATGGCCAAGCATATCAACCTACATCAGTCCGGTGCTTCCCGAACCGCGTCCCCTGCCACTTGCAGACACTTCAGCAGGCCCAGGCGTAGCACACATTTCTGCCATGCCTGCGCGACTGACGCCGGTGCAAACCGAAAAGATGTGACGCAGCAAGATTGGCTTTGCAAATAAGAAGTTCCATGTCTTTTCTTGCTGCTTTTGGGCAGCAGATTCGTTTCGCTGAGGCGGCCGACCTGACTGAGTGCCGCCCCCGTGCGGACAGCATTGTTCCGGAAGGGACATCGAATCGGGCAACTGCGCGGATTGTCTGAGGCAGTGTGCAGAGCAGCGCCGCTCTCGAGATGAGCACCTGCAGAAGCAGAGCGCCGGGGAGGCCCCGGCTGACCAGCCACGGAGTGTGTTGATGCATTGCAGCCCGCGAATTGGTTCCAAGAGCCGTAAACTCTAAACCGGTCCGCGCAAAACCGGCTTAGCCGGCTTCCTTCAAGTGACACTGGATTTCGAGAGGGGGATGAGAGAGCACTCAACACTTTCGTTCTTGTCGTGTATGCCATTTCAACACATCCCCGGTAGACCGTCTCACTCAACACACCTCGAACCACATGCCTCGCCCGGATTGCCCGAGTGTGAGCGCCGAAACCGGTCCGCATGTTGCATCTGCATATGCATGAGCGCCAGCTGCAATGGGTCTATGTAGAATAGGTGTTTTATTTAAAGTTGGAAGTTATTAAGTTTTCCCACATGCAAAGACAAGGTTTCACACCGCAAACCCAGCCGTCTCATAGTCTATTTCAAAGCAACGTAAGGTAGTGAGAGATCAAGACGATCTGAGATTGACCTCCGCATCCTTACCCAAGGACAGACCCGTCCTCGTATCCTATAGTCAATTTTACTTTCCTTTATTTGTCCCTCCTCAGCCGGTAGATGTAGGGGTCACCACATACAGTAGCAATCGTGAAGATTGCCACAAACAGATCACGAAAGTTCCCCTGGCCACTCCTGGCTTCTATGATGTCTTATGGTCTGTTATCTTTTCCTTACCCCGCAAGGTCTCAAGTCATCTGTATGTGTGCACAACAGTATCGTGGGATCTTGAGTGATGTACATGTTTTGTTATGCATGTTTGGCTTCAACGTACTGCTCCCAGTCAGAATTGTCTCACCCAACAGACTTCGAACCATATGCCTCGCCTGGATTGTCCGAGTGCCGAGTGTGAGAGCCGAAACCGATCCGCTGAAGGTCACCGTGGAACGTTTGCGCCTCGAGCTGCAGGAGCTGAATGCTGATCGAGCAAGGCTGCAGCGCGAGGCCACGGCGTGGTTCTCACTGCCCGCAGCACACTGCGCTCTGATGAGTCAGGCGGACCAAGCAACCCAAGAGCGCAACCGCCTTGAGGCGCCTCATCGCTGAACCATCGCAAAAGCTGCAATCAGCCGTGCGCCCTCTCAGACTCTTTGAGCCATGAGGTCGAGCTGCAGGTTGCGGCACCTGCTCTAGATGAGGTGATGCGTCGGTGCAAGCATTTGGAGGATCTCCGGTGACCTGCCTACAGTCTAGACGGCCGTCTAGAACCATGGTGCATCACACAGTAGGACCACACTATATATTATCATAACATGTATATACACATACATATACATATATATATACAGATGTGTATGTATATATATATATATATATATGTATGTATACACATAAATACACACGCATTTTTTGTTTATATGGAGTATATATGAATTGTGGCAGCATGGGGTTGGAGCTTCAGTTCAGCAGGAACGTCTCGTGGAGCGAGTGCGGGAGCTGGGAGATGAGCTGGAGCCTCAGCACTTGTATCAGCAGTTCTTGAATCCACAGCTTCAACGGGTTTCGGGGTTGGCGCTGGTACACAATCCAAGCCCATGCTGAAAAAGCGTTTAGGGTTTAGGGTTGCGCAAGTCCTGGTGCAAAAAAAGGGTTTAGGGTAAGCTGCGCACGGCCAAGAAGGAGATGTCGGCTGTCTTCGTTTCTTCCTGTGCAAGAGAAAGATGGCAAGGTCTGACCGTGTACAGCGACTCCAAGAGCAAGCCGAATCTGCCAAGGCTTGCTAATTCCTACTATTACTCTTACTCTTACGGTTACTATTACTATTGCTAGTACGATTTTTACAGTATTATTATTATTGCTGTTACGATTACTATTGCTATTTACTAATATGATTGTTCTTATTATTATTGTCATTATTATTACTACTATTTCTATGACTGGATCTTAGGCCTAAGGCCGGGTGAGCCATATCTTCAGGGCTTTTAGACCCCAAGGATCCTCGAGTCGTGATGGCATGTGCAAAATCAAAGGGGAGTTTCCGAAAATTAGGGGGTACCTTTAAAGGGATCCTTTAAGGGTTCCTTAAAGGGATCCATAAGGGTTCTACAACGGGTTTTGGGTTTAGAGTCTCCGAATTAGGGGTACCTTATTCTGGGGTCCTTATAATAAGGATCCTACTATTTCGGGTACTATATTAGGGTCCTCTATTTTCGGAAACTCCCAGAATGCCCTGCCACATAGTGAGCCGGAAACACATGAAGGGAAGAGAGAAAGGGCTTTGGACAGGAAGACAATTAGGGAAAGGAAAGCACCATTTCAAAGCAATTGCGGGATTCTTCTTTCTGCAGCTTTTGAATGCCTTTCCTCCAGGCACGGCTGCGGGCCATGGAGAATCAGAATGAAGCCCTGGCGAGAAGGCTTCAGCATGAAGCTTAGTTTGCCTGTCAACTCTCGGCAGAACCCCTTGAGTGCGCGCGCGCCAACCCCAAGCCCTTCTATACCCATTGGCCGTTTTAGTTGCGGAATTTGCTTTTGGGACTTGGAGCCAAAGGACACTGACTGACACCGATAACTAATCTTGAAGATGGGGCTTGAATGAATGGGGAGTGAATGACGACTTTGATCGTTGAGATTGCTGCTTGACCAGGGTAGTTGGTCTGTTCCCCGGTAGCACTTCTTCGGACATCGTAGCCTGGCCCCCATGTCCTTTTTGGCTGAATACTCTGCTACCTCCACCGCCAGGAGATAAGCAAACTTGGCCTTCAGAGCCTGACCTGACACTATTGTATGGGAAACAAACCACACACAAGACATAGCACTCCCACACAAGGGAACCTGAACAGCCTCGCCCGGCCTGGAGTGGGGTTGCGCTGGTGTAAAGTGAGGTCTCCTCGGTCGCTGCAGAGCTCGGCAACGAAGGCAGGAGGTGTTCTACGTGGAGCGTCGCGTTCAGGGTGCACGACCCCGGGCTTCGTCTTAAGAACGCCGAAGTCTGAACCTCTTAAGCCCCAAAAAAACTGGAACCCTGAAGCTGTAAAACCTCAACTGCGTTCCCTAGCAATGGCGAGCATGAACCACCGGACTATGGCCGGGACGACCATGAGGACTACCCACGACCACCAGCACGACCACGACCACCGCAAAAATCTCAAGAGACAACCCGACCACTTCTTAGAAACCAAGGCCACCAGGACACCACCATGGCCGCACAATGCTTACCCCATCTGTTGGCGGGAGCAGATAAGCGATGTATTGGCGTGATTCAAAGAACAGGGCCAAAATGCTGTTCCCCCAACTGACGGATTCAGAGACACGCCCACAATACTTCCTCCCCTGTACTGGTGGGATCAGGAACACTGTGGTAGTGCTTCCCCCATATACTGGCGGGATTTAGTAGCATGGCCAAAATGCTTCTCCCAACTTCAGAGATTACGAGGCGAAAGGGAGGCCAATGGTTTCGAATTTACAATCGATCTGGCTTTTCGGGAATTTGGGGCCTGCGCATCGCACCACAGCAGGAGCCCTGTCCCGAAGAACCTCCCGACCGGCTCGCTTCTAACTGCGTACTCCAAGACCCCAAGCGCAAGAACCCCATAGTAACATAGTATGTACCAAATTGTTTGGAGAACCCCCTTAATTACCACATTGTTTGAAGAACTCCCTTACCATGTTGTTTAGAGAACCCGAAAGAAGTCAGGCATATCCGCCGCTACGACGCTTCCCGCAGCCCGACGTCCGGCCGCCCGCTCAGGCCGCTACTCGCAGAAGAATTTTAAATGGCAGCGTTTAGGACTTCAGATGTCGTTGCAGATTGCTTTTAGGCTTTTTGTAGGGTTTAGGGATTGTCGGGCATTATGGCTTAGTTTGTTCAGGTTTGGATGTAGGGTTTGGAGTTGTGACTGTGCATGTGGTGACTGGTGCGAGCTTGAAGCTTGCAGTAGTATTTGTAAATAGTAGTAGTGGTAGTGGGAGTGGTAGCGGTAGTAGTAGTAGTAGTAGTAGTAGTAGTAGTAGTAGTAGTAGTAGTAATAACAATAGTAGTAATAGTGTTTAATACTGGCAGTACTTGCCTGTTACGTTCCCGTTGTTCGCTTCTAAGTCGGGTGCGTGTTTGTTTTCGAGGTGTGTTTTTGCCTCGTTGTTTAGTTGTTTACAGCCTTTCCTGCTTGCTTTCAAATCTTAGGTATTGTTCCGTTTTCTTTTTGGCTTCCATGTCCATGGCAACGCGGATTATGTATGTAATTTCCATCATCATCATCATTGTCATCCTCCTCATCTTGATTTCATAGTGATCGTCAAGCAATCAGTCACATCTGGAGTGCAAAAAAGTCCAGACGTGGCCGCTTGTCCCAGCGACGGTCGCACGACAAGACCCCACGACGAACACCAAGGTATTTGCGACACTTCCTCAAGCACATACTGAAACCACAACAAGAACCATGAATCTGTCTTATGTACGAAAACCGCAACAATTCGAGGTTTTGTGAGCAAATCGAAGGAGCACGAACGGCACACCTCTTCGCCGCGGCAGACGCGCCCGCGAAGTTTTTTGTGGTTGTGTTTGTGGTGGTTGTTGTTGCTGTTGCTGTTCTTGTGCGTGGTCGTTGCGCTGGTGGTCATGGTGGTGGTGCTGCTGCTGTCTCGGTACGAAGAGCTGAAGGAGGTTCAAGTAGCACAGATAATCATAATTGCAACCCGAAAGGCTGGTGACGAACTTGCGCTGGAGCCAAGTCCTGGACGGCACAGCTTTCCTCGAGTAGCCGCTGTCGCTACCGCACAGGCGCAACTCATCGTCCAGGAAGTTCCAAATCCTCAAAGATGGGTTCTGGTGATTCCGTGCAGGCTGCATTGCAGGAGCCGCGTGGTGACATGAGCGCCAGGCCATCTTCGTGGTAAGTTTTGCTTCTGTGTGCTGGGCTGGTGCACCAAGTCCTTTGGAGCAATTGAAGCAGAATGCGGGGCTGCACGTGTTGATGGTCTTTGCTCCTGCAAGCAATTGAGCAAGTTAGGAAATAAGTCGCAGCAAGCACATGTGGCCAGTATAATTCTGCCTTCCCACTGCGCAAAGCCATGCTCCATGTCCCATGCTGTTGAGACCAACACTGATTCTTGGAGTTTCCTCGCCTGGTCTCGCTTCGGACGTTCCCTGTGGAGCCCCTGTCCGTGCGTTCGACAAGCCTCGCTCCACATTCAGGTATTCTACTCTGGTCGGCTGTATTGCTGCGTTTGGAGTCGCTGCTGACAGAGGGAGGAGGCGACTCTTAGTGAGGCGAGCGATGGGAAAGCCTTCACTGGAGTCTGCCCGAATTGAGCTATACAAAATGGGATCGCGCTTGGAACGCGATCTCCTGCCCTTCCTGCAAAAGGATGTTCGCCAGGTCATGGGCGGAGTTCGGGTGAACATCCCAAACAAAACCAAGGGACAGACGAAGGATCTCCTATCCTCAGCACGAGCGATCTTAGGCAAAGTCTCCAAGGCTGATGTCTGTCTCCACTACAGCCTTAAGAACATGCCGGCCGGTGTCCGACCCTTTCGTGAATTTCTGCTTGAAGCTGCAGATTTGGGCGTTCAGGCTGTGCTGCTCGTGTCGGGTACTGGGAAGAAGCCGAAACGTGATGCGGTGAGCTGCTTGCACGAGCTCGCTGCCGACGTAAGCGAAAGCCAGCTGAAACTGCCACGCCTGGGTGTTGCATTCAGTCCCTTTGAAGATCCAGAACTTGAGCAAGCACGCTTGAAGGACCTGGGCCTGGGGTATCCTGGGCTTGACTGCTCCTTTGAAAACTTTGGGTGGTTTGGACTTGCTTCCCTTTTCTGGGTCCTTGTTAAAGGATGTAATCTAAGTTACCATAATAATAGGGATCCATAGTAAACTTTATGGTTTCCTTCTAATTGTAATTTAAGTTGAATCCCTTCTCTGACAAGAACCCAGTTTTTCTGGGGTACTCGGCCAGAGACTCGCAGCCTTGCATGCTGTCGTGGGAGGAGAAGTTAGCTTCCGGCCTGGTAGATTCAGTCTGGCTGCAGATTGGCTCTGACTTGGAGGCTCTGAAAGCTGGGCTGGAGTTCGTTAGAGATGCAGCAGGTGACATCCAAATCTACGGCTCTGTCTTCGTGCCATCGCGGCAGCTGCTGAGCAGGACCCCTTGTGCCGTCAAGACGTTGCCTCGCTGTTTCACGGTCTTTGCACAAGCTTGACAATTCAATTCTTCCCTACCCATAGGCCCCAAAAGTAGTTCCTTTTTGGTGTTCATATTTCGAATTCTATAAGGTAATCCCAAAAAGGAACTAGTTTGGGGCCTATGGGTAAGCCCTAAGTTTAAGTAGAAAGTACCGCGGAGAGTTTCCAGGATGTGCTGTTCCTCGATCGCTTCGGTTTAAAGGAGATCGACTCTTCAGGGCCTCCCTGCACAGGTTTCGCGAGCGCCCATGGAACGGAGTCGATCTTACCCCCAACGGCTATCTGGAGTCCCTTGAGAATGCTGAGACGGTGAGCAAGCAAATCTTGCAGTTGTATTCCCAGTTCGCTGTGCTGCCTTTCGTGGAGAGCCCTGTGGAAAACGCCTTTGCGCTCCGAAGCATGACGGCTTTGTTCCGAGATCCGCAGGAAAGCCTTCAAAGCAGCGACGACCCATCTCAAGGAGAACCGGCGGCCTTGGCTGTAGGCAAGGACACTCCGAGCGAAGGTTTGGCCCTCATGTGGTTTCTTTGTCATAGTTGGGTAACATTTTACATGTCTATGGGTACTTAAACCCAATAAGTTTAATAAGGATTAAAAATGTACATGTTTAATCCTATCCCAACCATGAACTAGGTTTTGCGTCGATCTGAGAGTGCACGACAACCCTGCCTTGACTGCCGCAGCACGGCACCCCGAGCTTCTCCCTCTTTACATCGCAGCAGCTGAGTTCTTGTTAAGGGGGTTAATCTAAGTTACCAGAATAAGGAACACATATTATTTGCGATAGATCCCTATTATGGTAACTTAAACTGAATTCCTTGACAAGAACCCAGGCAGAGGAAGAGGAAGTGGGGGGAGCGGCCCAGGTGTGGCTCAAGGAGTCCTTGAAAGCCTTATCGGCGACTCTGGAGACCATGGGCTCAAGGCTCTGCTTGCGTCGTGGGGTCGTCTCTGAGGAGCTGAGGTCTCTCTGCCAGCAGCTGAAGGTCAGAGCCGTTTATTTCAATCGCCGGTATGAGCCGTGGCTGAAGGAAGCAGATGACCGAATCTCCAGCGAGCTGCAGCAGATGGGCCTGGTCGTGCATAGCTTTGAGAGCTACTTGCTCTACGAACCCGAGACCATCTCGATGAACAGTGGCTTTCACCGCGGCCATTGGGGAACCTTGCTGCCTTTCCTGGGGGCCTGCCGCAAGCTGGGGCAGCCCCGGAAGCCCTTACCCAAGCCGGCGACACTTCCATCAAGCCCCGAGCTGGCCCACGGAATGACACGACCGCTGGAGGAACTCCACCTCGCTGAAATCCCACCTGGCATACGGGATTGGAGTGCCCCTATACGCGAGGCATGGGACTTTGGCGAAGATGCCGCACTCTCCCAGATGCATTCCTTCGTGACGGGGCCACGCCTTGAGAACTATGAGAAGCAACGGAGCCGGGCAGACCTGGAAGAGAATCCCAACTCACGCTTATCGCCCTACCTCCGATGGGGCCAGCTCTCCCCTCATGATCTCTATTGGGCTGTCAAGGCCACGGGACTTCAAGAGAAGGACGTGAAGACCTTTCAGCGGAGGCTCTTCTGGAGGGAGCTCGCGTACTTTCACTACATGGTGTTCCCTCGCATGCGCCATGAGCCTATCCGGTCAAACTACAAAGATATTAGGTGGAGCCAAGACAAGCAACTGCTCAAGAAGTGGCAAAAGGGGTCAACCGGATTTCCGCTGGTCGATGCAGCTATGAGGGAGCTTTGGCAAACTGGTTGGTGTCAACAAAACATGCGGATGGTAGTGGCCTCTTTCCTGGTTGAATACTGCAACATTGACTGGGTCAAGGGTGCTGAGTGGTACGAGGACACTCTGGTGGACGCCGACATTGCGATCAACAGCATGATGTGGCAAAATGCTGGACGTTCTGGCATTGATCAGTGGAATTTTGTTATCTCTCCTGAAGGCATGAAACTCGGTTCGATTGCAGCTTCATGCTGGCACTCGTAGCAAGTGTTCCTCAGCGACTGTCAACTGCTAGCATTCCGCAGGAACTGTTGAGAGATGTTGAGAGAATCCCGTGCCTGCGACACCTTGCAACTCACCCTGCACATCCTGGAACTCCTAAGGTGGGTCTCAGGACCCTTCGGGTGCCTATGTCCGACGTTGGGTGCCCGAGCTGCAGAAGCTGCCAAGACGATTTCTGCACAAGCCATGGGAGGCAGCAGCGGACGTCTTAAAAGCAGCCGGCGTTGACCTGGGCGAGACGTACCCTTTTCGGTGTGTCTCAGATTTGAAGGGGGCACGGCAGCTTTCCGCGGATGCCGTGGTGGACATGCGCCGTGGAATCATCAGCAGCGCTTGGAACGATGCCGAGGGCTATGATGTCATCAGCCTCCCCGGGGGAGAGCTCACCAAAGTCTTCACGAGGCGAGAGTTCCGCCTGCCAAGGTCCGATGCGCCAAAGCCGCGGAGCCGAAAACGCTCTCCGAGACGTTCTGCCAGCAGATCTCGATCGAAAGTTGCGAGGCGTGCATGCCAGCAGTCACTTGCAAGCTGGGTCCTCCGTGACCCAGGCCGCAACGTCATCGATTTAGACACTTATTGAAAAGTTAGTGCTGAGGCCGAGGGGCCCAGAGCTGCACGAGATCCGCTCTGGTCTGATCACAAATTCGCTGCATTCGAATTTTCTCTTTCCTCTCGACGCTGCGCCTTAGATGCGAAAGCGTCCCTGCCATCAAACGATGGATGCTTCTCTTATTTTCGCGAGCCCTTCTGGCAAACAGCATGTTCTGTGGTCTCGCACAGAGGGACTGGAGCTGGAGCCGTGGTGGACTCTGCAACGACTTCTGACAGATTTAGAATTTTCGAACCCACCTAGTACCCTTATAGTACTCTGTGTACCAACTCCTTCTCGTAATCGAGAAAGCCCTTATAGTACCCTTACACTACCCCGATGGTAATCGAGAAAGTTCATTGCCAGAGCGATCTGCTACGTGTACCCCGCCAGGCTGCCAGGGCCAGCCCACCGAGACATCATCAACCCGGATGCTTCAGGCAAAACGCTGGAAGCAGGCGGGCTGCTGCACACCTTCTATTGCTGCTCTCATGTTGCAATAAACATATCCTGCCCTATCTATCTATCTGTCTATCTGTCTACATGTGTCCTTCGTAGTCCTAGGTGGTTTTTCTTGTTCTTGCGCGGTCAGTCGTGCACGGTGCAGCCAGGATCTGAGAGCGCTCGGCACCGAGGCCGAGGTGGATGTCACCTTGCTCTTGTAATGATGACTATGGTTGTTGTAACTCTTATTCTTCTTGGTGTTATCAGTGCTGTTTTTATGAGTGCTATTGTTGCGAGTGCTCACATGGAGTTGTCGTCGTGTTCAATACTGCGGTGCTGAACGGCTCAAGCAGTATTATTTGCGTGAAGCAGGGGAAGCCTTCGATTCAAAACGAACATGAGCATCGAGCAGGTTTGGACCGTTTCTTTTTGCATGCAAGTTGCTTCATGCACAGGCGCCAGAGCTGGCCACAACAAAGCTTATCAATGCTGCCATCACACAGCACTATGTAATCGACTTTTCCGCAGCTATGGCCCATAGAAGCAGACGTGCCGAAGAGTCAAGTGACCCTGCGGTAAAGTTGTTTGTGATCTCCAGCGCCTGGCCGTACAAGCCGACGCATTCGCCTTCACAGCCCCTCGTTTTGCTGCACGGAGCGACGGGTCCTGTGGACTTCACGGGTCCAGAAAGCGCATGCCACCAGCACATTGGGCTGGCGAGGTCGGTCTTGCGACGCGACAACAACGACCTGCTCTTCGTGATAGACGTATCTGACGTTGCTGAACACCAAGACTGGCAAACAGAAGTGGTCCGGCAAGGTCCAGACGGATGTTGGAGCGTTGGTTTGCCAAGTTCAACCCCAGGGAGGCCACGGTCATCGCCTTCGGAAACGATGCCGAGCTATGGGTGCCGCTGGTGAGACTTCACGACGAGCAGCACATCTCAAAGCTGATTGTGCTAGGCGATCCACCATGCCTGAAATCTGCAGCGCAACTCGCAGCAGGAAATGTTGAGATTTGCGTGCTGGGCACTGGATCTAGCATGGAAGCGCTGGTGGACGCAATCGGTTCTCAGAGCTCAGTGTCAGGACTTGACTTGGAGGATCTACACGTCACATTTGTGGACTTCGACATTAACCCCAGATCTAAACAGTTGGTCTTGCACTCAACTGGCTATCACAAGCACGTCATCATAGCTATGCCACCATGTGCCTGCATTAGACTACTAGAGTTAGAGCCTTATCCAAGGTGCAAGCTGGACATAATCTTACACTGTCGGCCGTGGAGAGCTTCCGAAGCTTGACCCCGTCTCTTCCACCTCAAGGCTTTTCTGAGGCAACTGTTGCTGGGCAATCTTTGAAACTGCAGTCATCAGTCTCCGCGGATCCGGACCCCATCCCTGCCGATGTAGTGGCGCTGCTCAACAACATGTTAGAGTGGGATGTCTCGTCTGGCACTTTCTCGACGCAGTTTCTTGCTCCGGGCACAGCATTTTCCGGCCTTATCGTGAGCATCCAGACTTGTGCCTATGACGAAGATGCGACTGCGTTGAGTGCACTGCTAGCCGACGCGCATGGATCCGTGGAAGGTCTCTTCCCAACGACCATGGCAAAAGCACTTGTTCCAGGAAAGTCTGTGGCAGTTTCAGGGAGAGCCCTTTCGCTTCAAGGCCGCCTACTCGTACTTGGCAAGTGACCTCAAATCAAGGCCTGCAGAACGGCTACATGCCAGTGTCAGACGGGAGGCGGAATGTAGCGGATGTTTCCATATATATAGTATATATATATACATATATATTAATATATATATATATATATATATATACATATTAGTATATATGTATATTATATATATATATAGCTTGGTCCCTAGAGGCCGGATTTGCGTCCTGGCGCGGGATGCCGACGGGCAATTCTACATACCGATGAGCCACGGAATTCTGAGACGGCACAGCAAGTTGGAACACGAGCAGTAGCGGAAGCCTGCGATATTTTCCCCGAAGAATTCGCATTGCTTAGTGATGTTCCACCTGCTGTTTACTACGAGAAGGCTGATCAAGCGAAGCCGCTGGTCGTCTCAATACTCGCAGCAGTGGCAACCAGTTCACCACCACCAGGCAGTGCTGAAGATGCAGATACCATCGGAAGACACGTACGACTGGTTCCCCTTCGAACAGGCAGCATGTGCTGTGTTGTTCTTACGGCGTGTGCCATATGGGCCATATGCATATGATGTACGTGTGAGCCCTTCCCGCTTTCCGAGGCTGGATGCTGTTGAGATGTCAGATAGAGGGCGGACAAATGTTCACGCTGCCACTTTCATGTAGGCTGAGGCTGAGGAATTCGGCTGTTCTGGGGCCTCAGAAGCCGCACGAAACTCGCCCCGAGCCTTGGAATGCCAAGATAGGAACCAGAACCATCAGCAGCTCAAAAGCCTCGCGCGCATGCGCATGGATGCCTGTTGATCATGTCGGAATGACTCGAAACTCTTCAGTACAAGTCAGTTCCATCGGAGCAGCTGCTGGCCGCACACCAGCGAGGAATCATCCTGCTAGATTGGTCAGGCACTGTGGGGAATAGCGCGGATGCTATGCGATTTCTGTGCGAGTGCTTGCCTCAGTGGAGTCATCCCAGGACAGTCAGCCGGGTGCAGCAAAGCTGGAGACGGAGTAAACTAGCCGAGTCAGCTCAGCGGCTTTATGCTTATTTTCTCCTGAAGTTCTGACCAGAGCAGGTTCGTCGAAAAGGAGGAAGCACGTCTTGGGCTTGGCCTCTCTTCTCCCAGGCCAGGCAACGTAGGAATCGTTGGACTCTCAAGGATGTCTGCCTTCATAAAGACTTCGCGGGGATTACAAGTCATGATTGCTCATCACGCTCAGAACCCGAAGCACAACATGTATGAAACATGACAGCAACAGACGGCATGAGACGAATGAAGAGAAACGGACAGCAACGAAATCATTGGGTTTCCAGCCAACTCTTCGCCATGTCAAACTCCCCCCACACAGAAAGGTTGGGTTCTTGTTAAGCGATTTAACTTAAGTTACCATACTGTAGTAAGGAAACCATATTATTTACTATAGGTCCCTATTATGGTAACTTAAATTCCTTAACAACAACCCAGAAGGGGTGCCTGGAGGCCATCTCCGTCGGGTGCTCCCCAAAGTTCCTTGACGACGCTGCGGTGAGAGCTGCTGCTCCCATTGATAATGCCTGTATCTTTAATTATCATAACTGACATGCTGCAGACCCGACAGGGAGTGGGACAAAACGAGCCGGATGGATGGTTCCTTTCCAGAAGCAGTTTAGGCTTTGTTCTGCAGCATCTCTTGCACTCAGCATGTGCACCCTTTCCGAATGTTTCCGACGCTGCCGGCTCAAGACAGTTTTGTTGACCTCAGAATGTTTTGTTAGGTCTGAAGGCACTCAAGTGGAGGCTCAGATCTGAGACCTGCTTGTTGGGAACTGCCGAATCATCGCCTCAGCCTGCATTGGGAACTACTGCTACCTAGGCCATGACGAAATCCGAAGTGGATGATGTGCCCCGGGACCTGGAGGCTCGGAATGCGATCTGCTGAGCCTGTCCACCCCGTTGACTCATGAATTCCGGTGACAGGCTCCAGTCTTCCAGTGGTCAGTAGCTTCACCAAACTCACTAGACTTCGTGCAAAACTGCCCCCGTGCTGTGACTACAAGCCAGCCTGTTTGGAAGGGCAACTTCCTCGCAAAGAAAGAGCTACAGCCTTACGGCGTGGGCAGGTCATCCCCACTCCTCCATAGGGCGAAATCGCTGGACTTGTTGAGTGCAGTCTCTCGAGTTCAATACCACTACGATTATTACTCCCATTACGATTACTATTATTATTGCTCCCATTACTAGTACTATTATTTTTGCCTCCAAAGCGGCATGGCCAGTGACCGGCTGAGGTGGCAGTATCCCTTGGAGCAGAGCGGCTGCCTCGAAAATTTCGGGAAGTGAATCTCGTCAGAGTTGAGGAGTCTCGATGTGCATCTCAGTGAACTTGCTAAGGATCAGGGTGGCTGCCGTCAGCTGCACAGGCATCACGCGCTTTTTGTGTTGCGAGGGCTTTGGCAAAGCTCTCTCTGAGCAGGAAATGGCAGACAACCACCCCTGGACTCGCCGTGCAGTAGAGAAGAATCCGCGTTTCCCAGGCCTGCAAGGGCCAAGCCAGTGGTGACAATAGCAGCATGACGGGCTGGATTGTCATGCACTTCTGGTAAAGTACTACGAAAGAACAATGACGAGTATATCACGAGTATACATATGCCACACATACACATGCACATGTATACATGTGTATGCTGCATGCTCATAACATGTGTGTGTATGTATAGAGAGAGAGAGGGAATTCGTACGTGAGTGTGTATATGTGAGTTTGTGTGTACGTGTGAGGGTGTGCATAGCTGTAGCCAGGGTAGTCGAGCCGCACATTATCTGTCCACGTCAGACGCTTGCCGACACATCTCCCAAAGTCCTGAAGCCAGGCTACGTTCCACCGGAAGCCTTGTTCTGCTGGACAGAGTCTGACTTCGCCAGCTACATCAACAGCGGTGGCTTCGTGAAGCCGAAGCTGAAGTGTCAGTACTACCTGTCCCCTGAGAACCCGCAGACTATCGTGGATTTGCTGGAGCCCATCCTCAGCGAGCTCAACTGGACGTGCACAGTAGATTCCCATTCCGGCCGAGAGGAGAGCTTGGCCCAGGCCATTTCGAAGCTCTGTTCTTGAGCGCTGTGCTACCTCGAAGTTGCGGAGGTAACGGACTACATGGGAATGCCGGTGCCACGGCTGCCTGGACCTCAAAGTGTCGAATCGCCCATTTCTCTGCACAGATCCCCATGCCTCTCTCCAGGAAGAAGCAGGATGACGGCAGCTTGGAGGTGCTGAAGCCAAGCGAAGAGGCGAAGCTGCTCGGGGCAATGGTAGCGCAACTGACAGTGAGAATCCCACCACCACCTCCACCACGACTGCGGGGGTGCGCAAAGTTAGCAAGCGATCGATAGTTCCGATGCGCGGTGCATAGCACACCACTTTCAATCTGCAGCAAATCCCTGTCACATGCTGTTTGGCTGAAACGTCGGCGCTTCCTGTTGTTAGACTCCGAAAGGTCGCCCCAGTGTTCATCTGGGAAGCCAGCAGGAACATGATCGACCATGGGCCCACCCTCAAGTTCCGAGGGTTCCTTGCCGGCACTCTGCTCATTCTGCTTTGACCTCCTTTCAAACGCACTGCATCTGGAGGCTGGTCAACCGGCTAAGCGGCGTCAACATGTTCACCAAGGTCCAGGGCTCAGGATCCGGGAAGCGTTCCGATGCCCCAGAACGATGAAGCGCTGCCGCGCTACTTCGGCGCGTTACACTCAAATTTCGACCCTGCAGGTAGGCATGTTGGAGCTCATCCGGGAGCGATGCATTGAAAGGGACATCCCAATTAATTTTCCACCACCGTGGTACCCTTTGACTTTCGCTCTTCCGGATGACCTGGAGCAGTGGAAGCGCCACGCAGAGGCCAGGTTCACCAAGCCAAGCCCTCGCTTCTGGATTCATGTCTGGTGCACATACAGAGGATATAGTATAGTATAGTTTAGTATAGCGAAAACTATGGGAGTATAGTTTACATAGTATACCGAAACTGTGAGATAATATAGTCTAGCATAGTGTTATAGTTGTAGCCCGAGACCCAGTGGAGGCGAATCCGCACAAGAAGTGGATCTACAAGCCGAGCTGTGAGGTGCAGCTTGTGGCGAGTTTGCCTTGCATAATCTTGGGGCCGAGCCCTATATTGGGGGTTCCTTATTATAATTATAGTATAATGGGCCCCAAAACCCTATTCTAATTATTAAGGCGCCTATATTAGTTGGCACAGTGCGTAGAAGGAACTTGGCACGTCTGCTAGGCAATGGGCAGAGGCATCATCTTGGTCGCCAGCTCGGATGCCCTTGCGAGCTTGTTCCGGGCACTTGCTGAAGCTCACGGTTGAGGTGAACAAGATCTCTGATGTGGACTCTAAAGCACCTCAGACGCTCATAGACATTCACAACCGAAGGGCCTCTGGCGGCAATGCATATGGCCCTGCCTTTTGCAAGGAGAAGCCCTTTCGAACAAGATGCAAGAATGTCGAGGCGAACCGTCGCATGTCTTTCCACTGTATACTGTCAACCCCGCAAGTTGCGAAGTTTGGAGGGGCCCAAACCACACGAAGCTGTTGCATGAGACTTTAAGATTTAAGACATCACTTGCTGCCAACTGGAGCTCGAGCTGCAGGTCTTCGATCCGAATGAGCCACCGCTCAAGGAGAGAAACTTTGCCAATGTCGGCATCATTCAGGCGAGCGTCTGGCAAGACCCCAAACCCCAAAAGCTGTAGCGCTGCGGTGTGACATTGTCACGTGGGCGGCTGGGAGAAACCTAAGCATTTGGAGGTTTGCCTGCCTTGTGAGAGAGTGAAAGTCGGGAATCGAATTGAATTCGGGCTGGCCCTCTCTCTGCTTCAGGAGTACATGGTGAACCCGATGCTTCTGGAGAAGCTTGGTAGTGATGAGTGTTTATCCGACCCCAATGGTGGCTCAATAAGTCTACCTCGTTTTCATCTTGTCCCGTACTTACGCGTATCTATTGTGCTTCCTTTCTCCTGCGACTCCCACTGCTACTACTAGTTACTACTACTCATACTACCACCACTACTACCACTACTGCTGCTCGACGAACACCACCACCACCACCACTGTTGCTGCCGTGATCTCAGCTAGGCGCACACGATAAGGCATTTGGTAAACGTCTCTCCGATGTGAATGCCTTTCGCATTTCTCAAGCAGATCTGGATCAAACCCTGTTCACCCGGCGAGTAAGGAACCGGAAGTTCGCCATCCGAGTCTACATGTTGGTAGCTCGAACCAAGCCGCTTCTCACGTCTGCGCCTCAGTGCCGGAGGGTTCATGACATAGTTTGCCTTTCGTCGTCCTGCCCTCATTGTGCCTTTAAGAGCCTGCGGGCGGCCAAGGTTCCATTACAATTTTGGTTACGTCAAACGTCTGGGCCCCAGTGGTCGACAGTGTGCAGGCGTGCAAGGCACCGGATGGCAACATGCAGGCTGTGGCGAGTTTTATGACGAAAATAAATTCAACCGCGAAGACTTGTTCCGACACATCACGGAGCAGGAGCTTCGGCAAGCGAGGTGACGCCAGTATTGCGTCCTGTATTTCTGCCCCTGTCAACTTCGTGAACGGTTTCAGGAGTTTCAGAAAAAGCAAGATGACTTCGGCGGCTCTGCAGCTTCCCAGCTGCTGTCCATCGAGGACGTAGACCCATGAGAATGCGAACCGATCCCTACCTCTAGTCTCCATCGTTTTTTGGTTTACCCAAATATATATATATATATTAAGGATCCTATAAGGTAGCCCCAAAACAGAACTACAATGGAGACTACAGGTAGTGTAAGGTACGAGAGGGAAGCCAGGGTCCTGTGTGCTCGACTGTTCTGACTGTGGCCAAGCACACTTGCAAAAGACCAGAGGCCCTACGCATCGGATGGCTAATTGTTCTGCTTCATGGATGCTAAATTTTTTTTGGTTTGAGATGGCAGGACCTGGACAAATATCTGCAGGAGAACTATGGTATACCTGCATTCAGGCTCAACTTTTGGCAGCAGGTCAAAGCGATTTGCATGGAGGCCTTCCTGCAGCAGTACTTGTAACTCATGAGATCCAGTCAGTTCGCGCTGAGGGTAGACAAAACATACACACCATGTAGGTTAACCTCGGCATGAAGGAGGGCATCGCCGAAAAGGCGAAGGCTCACTATTCAGCAAATCCTGGGACGGCAAGCGACTTTTGAGTTTAGGGTTTAGGGTATGTGATGCAGCGTTATGAGAGGTTGTGAGCATTGGAGGTTGGACAATTCGAGATCTTCGGCCTGGACATCATCGTTGATGCCGACCAGCGCCTGTACTTGCTGGAAGCAAACAGAGATCCGTCCTGGGTCTTGGACACGCAGGTGAAGAAAGCGATTATTCCTGACATGATTCGCGAGATGATGGAGATTGTTCTTTGGGCGCACAGCGACGAAGGAAAGAACAAAGAAGCCATGCTTCACTCCCCCATGCGGGGCTTCGAGGTGCTGATCGATGAGGCATTTGACTTTCAAGCCGTTGATGTTGAATGATGGCACTTCGCCCAAGCCCCCAAGAGGCACATGCCGTTCAACTTGGGTTGAAAGGCCGAAGGCCTGTTCAGCTTCTGCGGAAGATGTAACCTTAGGCGCGCAACGAGGCATTAACACAAAGTGCACAGTGTAGTCTCCTCTTCCCCTAAAGATTTGGGCACATCTAGTGCCGCGGCGCTGCAGAATCAAGTAGTCTTCTAGGCCGAGAAGTACCTGAACTACTTTGCTGACTGCTTGTGACTTTGCGGTGCAAGGACACCCCCTGGACAAGCCACCAAGCCGAAGCCAGGAAAAAGGAGACACATCTGCAGCTCTGTCCGAATACTTGCGCCAGTGAGAGATGCTCTTGTACACTAGCCTCGGTACATGCTGTTTCGCGAAGGTGTACATGCTGGCGTGTTTCGAAACCGAAGTCCCGGGGTCCTTGACTTGGGTCGTGTGCTGGCCCTTGATGCCTGATTACGCACAACAGAAAAGTAGCACGCTAATTAGTGAGTACCGCGGCTGCTTCACAGTGGCTTGTTCTCCGGCATGCAGTGTGAAAGGTGTGCAAAGAAGCTAGAAGTCATGTTGTGTCGGAGGCCAGAGCGAATCGGCCGATATGGGGAACACACCGTCGCATACCGTCGCACACGCGTTTGGAACAGGCATGCTGGCCTAGATGATGCCACTTAGCCCTGCCTTTGGAGGTGCGGCGTCGCGCGCGGGGTGCGAGCTTGCAAAGACAGGGGCTTGCCACCTCAAGGTACTTCTAGCTGCCTCGGATCGGTAGACAGTAAACCGCCTTCTCCAAATTGTTCACCGCAGCACAGGCATGCAGTCAAGTCCAAGTAGAGCCGAAGCCGCGCCTCGCATTGCCTGAAGCTCCGCAGTACTTTTCTGGACCAAGGGACTCCGGGTTTCTTCTCGACGTGAACGCCAAACGGAAGCATCTAAGACGAAAAAGCTCAAGTTCCACTGCAACACAGCGGACCTACAGGACTTTCCACGATAGAGGCTCTGCACAAGTTGTAGAGGTGACATTTCCTGCCTAGACGAGCATGACGAGGGTCCAAGTGGAAGAGCATTTGGCAGATGCTCGACTCCAGTCCATCATTCCGAAGCTGGACAACTTGGGCGTGCACGATATGGAGGAGTTTCCGTGTCTTGCGGTTTTTGATTGGTATTCGGCCGAATGCTTTGTAAGATTCCGACTGTCTTTCGAGAGTATGCACCGCTCCGAAAGGACTTGCTGATCCTGGAAGACGAGGACGTGGACGCAGCAGAGCAATTGAATATGGTGGAGAAGCGCAAGCTAAAGAATCTGCTGAAGACGCTTCAGGGAGGTTCGCCACATGAGTCCATTGAACTATTCCATGTCAGAAGGTGCTGACTGCACTGTAGTGCGTCTGCTGCGAAAAGACGTCTTACCTTTGGCATAATGTTTTGTCACATCAGCAGGTTTTTGAAATGTTGCATGCAAACATTCCTCGTCTACGAGTCACAAGCCCAGCTGGCGGCGAAAAAATCAGAACACTTCCGGCTCCGTGTTATGCCCATGAGCCTGTTGCAGGCAGCCGCCTGCCGACAGACACTCCTTCGCCCCTCACGGAGCCTCCTTCCGCAGTGCCGACAATGTGCAGCTCCCCGGTTTTCAGTGATTCTGGCACCTGGGACCTGGCCGCCAGTCGCGAATTTGAGGCCTGTTGTCACGGAATTCTGAGTGTGTCATCTAATCCGTCGGGAAGTCCTTTTGATTTATCTGTCTCAGGTGGACGATTCGTGGGTGGTGGCGATGAAAGATCCCGATTTCACAGCTTCCAGCGACTTCAAAGCGGACAGGCCAGACATCCTTGAGGTGCCGCATTTCAAGATCACCGGAGGCATGCCACAGTGGCAGGAAATGAGGAAGCTGTACCACCGTCCAATTCATTGGAGAATGCGACCAAAAAGTGGCTGGAGGTTCATGACGATGGAGCTTCCGGGTCCCACACAAAACGTCCCGTATGCGCAAAGGTTTCAAGAGCTGCAAACATCAGTAGAGCAGTACTGGAAGCCAGGCTTGCAGCACAACGGAAGGAGCTACTACTACGTGAGCTCGAGCAGCTTGTCCGCCTTTGCCTCGTTAAGCCTTAGGCATCAAACCTCGTGAAGGCGTGGTCAGTTGCGCGAGAGTCCAGATGAGAGTAAAGCTAAGCAGGACAACCGGAAGCGGAAGCACGTACTGAGTACTGTTTGTGCACGGGGGGAGGCGACTGGACGCACGCAGCTTCGCTCAACAGACTGCGGTCTGCTACACAGTTAATAACGTGTATCAAAGCAGGAAGCCTCGAGATAGGAATCCAGCGAGAAAGTGCGCGAATGTCAACCATATCTTATGCCAACTTGGCATATCGAGTCGCCGAAGTTGTCGTCCTGCAACGTCGAGCCTGGTCGAGCCTTTGTCTCAGTCCTGAGCAGTCCTGAGTATGTCACGAGTCTGACGTTGTAGCCTAATGGCCGATTGTAGGTTCAGGGCTTCTGCGCGTTGTTGAGGTAAGCCTGCCGGATTTCCCCGCGGTCCGACGGCCTGGCTTGCAAGTCCCCCCGACGGTGGCGGCCCGGATCAAGTCGGAGAGCTGATGGGCTTTCCAGGCAGTCTCAGCCTGGAGGAGATGACAAACGAGATGCCGTACCCAGTATTCCGATTGAGGGCACGTGGCAAGCAGCTGTTCTCCAGCATCATCGCCACAATTTCCGCGGCCGCTGTCACGATACAACTTCAGAGAAGCTTCGAAGAAGAAGGCCCATTGCTGAGCGGGGCCATAGGTGTTGCTTGTTTGTTTGCATGATGATATCTCATAATTGTTAACTCATTATGGAGGAGTTTTAGAGTCAAAAGGAGCTTCCGAAACACCGCCAGCTAAATCCAAAAGCCCCAACACCTGAACCTTTGGGATGAACCTTGTCTTCGCGCATCACTGGTGCAGACTCCCCACAATCGGCCTTGAGGTGTTCGAGACGATGGAGCTGGTGAGGCAGATCCCGAGATTCTACAAGCCCTAGCTAATGCTTCAAACACTCGCCAGGAGGACACTTGGCGTTTTTTCACTCTGGGATTTGTTCTTGTCAGTCATCAGCGCTGTCAATTTCAACTGTTGTATTTGCCCAAGACAGCCAACAGCCACGAGTTGCCAAGAAGCCAACCTCACTATCCAAGCATGTGCAAGATGCTGTCTATCAATTCAGCCTGACCACCCATGGCCAGCTGGCCAACCACCGCCCACCTAGCCAAGAACCTGTCACTGGGCCGTAACAGCTTGTTCCGGGCAGACTTTTGTTCGAAAATGCCCGAACTGCACAGCACAAATCTGATCACGAACACGGGGTGCACAGTCGCCTACCACCGGCCGGCACAAGTATCACATCCCAATCATGCACAGACAAGGGTTCCCAGAAGCAGATGAAAGGACGTTATTTCTGATTGTTACTCGTACTCATAATCATACCATGATATACCATGGTTGTCCCGCCTTTGTCTGGCCGTCATCTGCACCACAGTCATCAGGATGTTCTTCGCAGTCGCCTTCTTCATCCGTTTGATCACCACAGCCCCTCTCCTAATTACTATCAACCTGACCTCCTGCAGCATGAAGCACAATGCTGTGCTGTCTTGAGCACGTGCCCTAGTAGCACTTTGGCTTCTCTGCGTCGTGCGGCTTGGGGTTCTCACCCGCGGGTAGCGAACCACGGTCCCTGTGGCGTGCACTGTCCGCTTCGTGTGCGAATGAAGCTTCCTGGGCCCAAAACCCCCAAAAGCGAGGATTCCGGCCTTTCTCGGTCGATCCCTGGCTCGGCGCAGATCCGGTGTGGAGGCCTTCATGTCCAACACCATTCACTCCCATCCCTGCTGAATTAAGAGACCATGAACCGTAGAATAAACGAACATAAACATGTACAATCCAGGCCATCCCGAGGTAGGTCGACCTATCGTCCTTGACGCGTGCAACAGTGAGAAAGACCGGCATGTATGGGCATCCCGACCCTGTAGCTCACTCGAACAAGTCTGGCCAGTATACGACATCTGATCTGGCTGATCAGAATGCACCCTGAATCTGGATTGTGGCCCGCCCAAGTTTATTCAGGCCGTGGCCTCTGCATCATGCATGACAAGAGGTGTAAGATGTCGCATCTCAGCATGAGAGTGTCGACTGTCAATCGCCAGAACAAAAGACGATGCAATAGCGTGATGAGCTGAGACAAGCACAGTGCAGCATACCGTAGCTTTGTTCACGACAGAGTATGATGCTGTATGCATGCTAGGGCAGGCTATCACAGCAATGCCAAGCAACATAACGGAGTTTGAGATTAACTCTTCGTCTTGGTGAGGTCTCAAGGGCATGCTGCTGAGTTCGAAACGCCTCGCAGCAACCGGCAGGGTGGAAGTTCCGGAGTACCTGGGCCACAATGTCTTGACGAAGGTACTATGCAACAGTCTCAAGAACTATAGAGTCAGGTAGGAGAAGATACTTTACGAAGCACCCGCGCCTGATTGCATCATCTGAATATTTCCTGTAAACGACCATGAGGAACATGCTGAAGTTCGGAGCTGCGCCGTTCGATGAGGAGCAACTCTCGGTGGTGAGCTTCAGCCGAGTTCGACCCACCTCCCTTGGTTTGGATGTCGTGCTACATTTGGAAGCTTGTGGATGCAATGCTGATACATTCCTGAAGCAACACCAGCACTGCCTGAAAAAGATCAGCGGAATGAGGCGGGAAGATATTTTCGGTCAATTCTATTTTGCCGAGTATGAGAACGATCCAGACATGGAGGCAGTGGGCGAGCACTCTGCAGAGCTCACAAGCAGGCATTACATAGGAACCTTCCTGGAAATGTTGATCGCCGGGTATGACCCAGAGCAGCACCCATTGCTAGAGGTTATCTTGCGCCAGAAGGAGGCAGCCTTGAAAAGAGCGAAGAAGCAGGTGCACATTCGAGGTTGCTGGTCTGCGCGCGGTCACCCTGAACCTCGAGAATCTGATGCAGATGGCGAGAGCCCATTGCTAAGAGACAATGAAGTCTTCTTGATGGTGCCTTGCGACGCGGAGGACGGGCAAGCTTTGTGGTAACAAGCCGATGCGGATGCCGTTGGAATTTGCAGCTGATTTCCCAACTTGTGATTTGATCTGTTGGTTGCTGTCGCTTCTCGTCGAACCCTTTTGCTCTGTCCCGGCAGCACGGCTCATGCATGTACATGTTTCGCCAGAAGCCCTGCCTCAAGTCAGCATGATGCGTTGGCGCCGTCTGTCCGAGCCTCCACAATCTGTGGGTTTTCTAGCGCAGGAGACTGGCTGGAAGGCCTTGACCGGCCCTGTGATTGTCAACTACCTCTCGGACCGAGATCCTTACGCACTGAGGTTGGCTGTGGCGAAGGACTCGCCAGCTTTGCGCGCCAAGTGCGAGCCCGGCATACTCTTCTTCTCCAGGGTGGGATGCCCACTCCAAAAGAATCTCTCTTGGGACTTTGACGGGGACTACTTTCAGGTAATCACAGATGAAGAGATCGTGAAGTCCTTCTCCGGCCGCATACTTCCAATGCCGGAGCCTGAGTACGAGGACGATGATCTGAAAGACATGCCTGTGAGCAGCTGGGTGGATGTGAACGCAAACTTCTTGTCCGAGTACCTTCAGAGGGACCGCATGGGTCTTCTGCATTACCACTGGCAGCTGATCGCAGGAAAAGGGCCGACGGCAGCTTGCTCCCCGGAGGCGAGGCAGGTGGCATCGGCATATGCAAAGTCTTTGGATGTGGAAAAGGGCAAGCGATGCCCCAAGCACCCACGATTCGAACATGCCAGAAAATGGGACTTCATGAATGGTGGAGACCTCGACAATCCCTCCCCGACAGCTGCCGGTTTCTGTTTTCGTGCTGCAAGCAGAGCCGAAGAGGAGTTCAAAGCCGTGAGGGACCGAGCACGGAGCACTGGGAAGGATCCTGACCTTGACAAGGCTGGGAAGAAAGAATTTCAAAAGCATAATCGTCAACTTGAGCCAAGAAGCAACGTCCGATGCTCTGTCCCAGGCTTGGCAGCTGATGGAGCAGGAGCTTGGGCAGAAGCTGTGCCAACAGGTCAAGATGCGCTGGGTGGCTGAGCCGTGGAATCTCTGCACAAAACCGTGAATCCACCCACCTGCTCCCTGCCATTCGGGCATTTGGAGGTGTAAGCCTTGACCCTGGTAATTGTTGATTAGCTGGCCAGCGAGATGTGCTAACACACAGTGTCATTTCGCTGGACAAGACATGGTTCCAGCACTTTATCCCTTTCCTATCCTTTCGCAGTTTTGTCCCCGGCCGTCAGGGCCTTCTCTTTACTTGAGCCATGTGCAACATTGAAAATTAAAAAGCGCTGACAAACACACAAATGCTCTTTCTCTCTTTCCTGTGCCTCTTGCTTTCCCGTGCCCTCCCTGCCGGGAGGATGTGCCCCGCAAGCAGGAGCCACATGAGGGGCAGACGAGGGGAATCATTTCAAAAATCTTACAACACCGCCGGAGGTGCTACGGAGAGACTATCAGCAGGTTTATTAAAACTGCATGCAGCTCGCTGGCATGAGTTGACCATGCAGTTGCTGCTGCGCCTTCGGGATCTCCAAGAGAAGTTTCGTTCAGCAAAACCGTACACCGGGAGGGGGCACAAAGCACATGCTGAGAAGCTCCCATTAGAATACTTTGTTGCCTTCTCTGTCTTTCCCTCTACTCGATCTTTCTTTCCTTGTCCACCTTCCTGCTCAAGGGACTGGTCTTCTTGAGCCAAAACTCTGAGAAAACTCTGGGTGTTCGCCAACCCTGACAGGATTTCGCCAGGGCTGTGCGTGGGGAGTTCATCGAACGAGTCAAGGCCGAGTGCAGCAAGGCAGAGCGCACGGCGCGCGAAAAGCATCCTAACTCTTCCGGTGAAATCGTCTTCAAGGACGAGTGGATCAGGGAACTACGCACCCGGACACAGGAAAAGGCCGAGAAGCTCGTCAGCCAGCGGAAGATTGGTTTGACGCAAGTTGCATTGGCAGGATGGCATCTCAAGTACGTGGATCAAAAGGTTTGTGAACGAGATGCAGATCCAGACCCAAGCTTTCCATGGACGTTGTTCAGGCAAGAGCTAACGGCCCTCAAGGAGCACTATCAGCCATGCCCCATAGCCGAGCTTCGTCGAAACCATACATGCTTTCGGCGGCTCCAAAGGGGTGCAGCCCAAGAGCATGAGGAGAGCGTTTGGCAGGCCGTGGCCGGCTTAAAATTCAACATGAAATGCAAGGAATGCTCCCGGGATAGAAAGATGCTATTGGACACGCTCAAGTCTCACGGCAGCTTCTCTGAAATTGCCGCAGCAGTCAAAGACGTCTCAGGACGTGGAGAGCTTATCAGGGTTGGTATTGATGATCTTCGGTATTGCAAAGATTCCATATCCGATGCGTTCGATCATGGTCTGAACGCTGGCATGAAGCTCAATGACTTGGTTCAAAAGCTGCTGATTGACGGGACTTCAAACGACCTGGAACTGACGGCTGTCAAATTTCACGGGCATCTCTACGTGATCGAGGGGAACAAGAGGCTATGGTGTCTCAAGGAAGCACAGAAGGGAAATAAGGAGAAGCTTGAAGTGTCCGTGCGAGTGCCAGATCTCTATCTGGGCTTTGTTCAGCGACAAGAGCATAAGGAGCCTGTGCTGCCCTACTTTCTGCAGAGATTCCGCCCCCGCTCGGGGGGTCGAGACATTCTCCTGCAGCACGAACAGCAGCATCCCACCGAACAATGCGACATGCCACAGGTAGCTTTGCGGACCTGTGTTCCCAAAGTCGACGAGCACGCAGACATCCAGGAACTTGGCGGCAAGATTCTTGGATGTGGAAAGTACAAGGGCTGTTCCTATGGTGAAGCGTGCCAGGACACGGGTTACCGGAATTGGGTGATGCAGAAGATTGGGGACACAAGCAGTCCAGAAATGCAGGAACTGAAGCGCTACATGCTTCGTCGGTCGAAGGCAGAGCCGCCACATGCTACATCATCCCAGTCCAGTGTTCCCGCGGTCAAAGAGCAGGCAGACATCCAGGAACTTGGCAGCAAGATTCTTGGATGCGGAAAGTACAAGGACCGCACNAAGGCAGAGCCGCCACATGCTACATCATCCCAGTCCAGTGTTCCCGCGGTCAAAGAGCAGGCAGACATCCAGGAACTTGGCAGCAAGATTCTTGGATGCGGAAAGTACAAGGACCGCACGTATGGCGACGCTTGCCAGGACACGGGTTACCGGAATTGGGTGATGCAGAAGATTGGCGACACAAGCAGTCCAGAAATGCAGGAACTGAAGCACTACATGATCCGTCGGTCGAATGCAGAGCCGCCACATGCTACATCATCCCAGTCCAGTGTTCCCGCGGTCAAAGAGCAGGCAGACATCCAGGAACTTGGCAGCAAGATTCTTGGATGCGGAAAGTACAANTCATCCCAGTCCAGTGTTCCCGCGGTCAAAGAGCAGGCAGACATCCAGGAACTTGGCAGCAAGATTCTTGGATGCGGAAAGTACAAGGACCGCACCTATGGCGACGCTTGCCAGGACACGGGTTACCGGAATTGGGTGATGCAGAAGATTGGCGACACAAGCAGTCCAGAAATGCAGGAACTGAAGCGCTACATGCTTCGTCGGTCGAATGCAGAGCCGCCACATGCTACATCATCCCAGTCCAGTGTTCCCGCGGTCAAAGAGCAGGCAGACATCCAGGAACTTGGCAGCAAGATTCTTGGATGCGGAAAGTACAANTCATCCCAGTCCAGTGTTCCCGCGGTCAAAGAGCAGGCAGACATCCAGGAACTTGGCAGCAAGATTCTTGGATGCGGAAAGTACAAGGACCGCACCTATGGCGACGCTTGCCAGGACACAGGTTACCGGAACTGGGTGATGCAGAACATTGGCGACACAAGCAGTCCAGAAATGCGGGCGCTGAAGGCATACTGCGTACTCTTCCTGGCGAACTGAGTTTGAGCTGTACCTCGATTGACCGAGCCCCAGATGCGCAAAGGACGCATCGAAAGTCATACTGTTGTCGCACGCCGACTTCGATGACTTCACTTCGAGATGTTTGCGGCTGGTCGTCGGTTCAGAGATCAGGCTAATGCACACGGATGTTGATGCGCTGGTGAATATTTCGAAACGACAGGATTCCCGTGTGATCCCTGCATCACCAATTACATTCGGATGTAATTCTGACTAAAGAAAATGCATCAATATCCTTGGAATATCGGTTATCAAATCAGAAAGAATTTATGTATTGGGATGGAGGCGACTTGAAACCACTAGCTCAATATACATATCATCGAAACAAAAATCTACAGACAACCTTATTTTGTATGCATATAAAGTAGTTTTAAAGAACAGCTTTCTTGTCTTTAATTTGATATTTCGAAAATTTTGTTATTTAGAAGTTCATATAAACATATGCAAAAAAGGAATTTTTAGGTTTGAAATATATTAGGTATATATAGAATTCAATTATTAATATATTTTTTATCGAAAAATGATATATATATATATATCTCTCTCTCTCTATTTATTAATATTGACAATAGTTTTTGAACATATTCTTGAAATTGATTTTGTTTCATGAATTTATAAATTTATTATCTTATAAAATGGTGTGGCGTTGCATGCGTCTATGATTCTGGCGCGCCCTTGCCCCCCTCTAATTTAGGCTTTTGAGGCGCTTCGTCGTGATAGTCTTTTATATAATTGTCTCGCGTGATTAGAGTCTTGGGAATTTTTGTTGTGCGAATATTATCTGGCGGTATAATAATACCGGAGGTTTTGGTAGTTTTAGGAAATCTCGTAGTATTATAAATATTCCAAATTTTGGTAGTTTTAGGGCGATATTTTCGTGGTAATAAGATTCTGTAGGTTTTAGGATGATATTCTCGTAGTAATAAAGTAAGTCTATAGATTTCTTGTAAATATTATAAAATATATATGATAGTCGCTGATTGGACCCTACTATCTTAATATTTTCAACACCTGAACGAGCGTTTGCAAATCATGTAGAAATTTCCTTTAATTAACGATTGAATTAAAAAGCCAATGCACTTATAAATGCCAATATGAGCTCTTCATAGGAATATGAAGACAACACCTGGAAGTTGCGAAGCAGTTCATTCGTTATTCTTGTTGGGTTCCTGTCCGGGTTCGTGTTTTGGTTCTGGTCCGATTCGTGTCTGGGTTCGTGGCCGGATCGTGTCCAATTCGTGTTTGGGTTCGTGTCTCGCTTAGCAGTTCGTGTTTGGGTTCGTGTCTCGCTTAGTGTCTGGGTTCGTGTCTGGTTCGCGAGTGGGCTCGTGTCCGGTTCGTGTCTGGTTAGTGTTTGGGCTCGTGTCGGGTTCGTGTCTGGTGCGTGTCCGGTTCGTGTCTGGTTCATGTCCGCTTCGTGTTTGGGTTCGTATCTAGGTTTGCATTATATATTGCGGCCGCATGGGAGGGAGAATTAAAGTCGTCCGTGCCACTCGCCACTCGCACCACTCGCGCTACTCGCATTACTCGCGCCATTCGCGCCACTCGCACCACTCGCGCTACTCGTAAACGAAAGGAATGAATGGAACAGGTAACGTATAGGGCGAGTGGAGTCCGCGCCACTCGTGTCACTCGCTCCATTTGCGCTACTCGCCCCACTCGCTCCACTCGCCGCTCGCTCTATATAAACGAAAGGAATGAGTGGAACAGGTAACGTACAGGGCGAGTGGAGCGGTAGAGCGAGTGGGGAGCGAATGGAACGAGTGGAGCGGGAGAGCGAGTGGAATAGACGGATTAGCGTCCCCCCAACGCCGATATTCTTGTTTGATTCGCGTCTGGGTCCGTATCTGATTTAGTTCGCGTCTGATTCGAATTTGGTTCTGGTCTGGTTCGAATCTGGGTTCGTATATTATAATTAGTCATATTTGATTCATATATAATTTATATTTGGGCCTATGTTTGAGATTTTTATTGAAATTTTATTTTCAAAATATTTGATTTATTCTATTTATATATTTTTAGATTAGATCAAGATTTCTGATACTTTCTTAATTTTTAATTTTAGATATTTTTTTCAATTTCAGATTCATAAATTTTTACAAAATTGGATTAGAATTTTTTTAGTTCAATAAATTCTGAGGTCGCCAAAAAATATATTATGATTTGATTAATTTATTGGAATTTGGAGGAGCTTATCATATAAATCATTCATTTTGATAAATTGTTATAGAAAAATGGCTTTAGAGGGTCTGATGAGATTAGAGATTATTCATTTCTAAAATATTGAATAGTGTGATCAGAAGAATTATATGAGTGATATTATAATTTTTGTTTAGTATATGAAATTATCTATAATTATAATTTTGTTTCGTTATTGGAAATTGGGGACCTATTAATATATTCTGTAAGGGATGATTTGAGATTTATAATTCAAATCTGAACTTTGAATATCTGAAGTCTTTCTTGCTTCGTGGTCGGGAGTAGATAATATATTTTCGACGGCTTTACAAAAACATTTTATTTGGACGATTATTTTAAATTCGAAGAAGGCTCGGGAGAAGGAGAACAAAAATACGCCGGGCAATCCGAATCCCCCTTCAAATATATTTATTAGAGTTTTTGTATCGAATAATTCTCTTCTGTTATCTCCCTTCTTAATATTGCTGGGATATTCACATTTAGTAATAATTAATCATGCTAGATATCCTAGAATAATTTAATATATTTATAGATAATTCTTTTTCTTATTCTACGAGAATAAAAAATTCAATATTTTCTTATTGAGAAATAATCTCGAATATTTTTTCTTCAATAAAAATTTCTATTTAGAGGAATTTTTTCAATTCTTTTTTTCTATTTGATTAGATATGAAATATATATTAATAAAGATCATCAAATATATATCTTATTCTTTCTTAATTCTTTATTTTCTTTATCATATAAGATATAAAAAAATTGGTTGATTTATTTAATTTATAGATTTTAGATTTTAAAGAAATTGAGAAGGTATCACGATATCAAGATAGAAAGATTATTAAATCGATAATCTTATTGGATTCTCTCATAAATTATCATCTATATCGAACCCGCACCTCGTAAATTTTATACTACAAAGAACTAAATGAATATATGGATCGAATGCTATAAGCGTCGTCGTCCTCGCGTATAGGATTATTCGAAATTTCGAAATCCTTTATACATTTTTATAGCTATGAGTATCCTTTTCGATTTGAGGGATAAGGTCGAGAGAACGGAAATTAATTAGGCGATTGGGCGAATTTATTTTCTTAAATACCAAGATAAATACGGAGTCTATAAAATAGAATAAAACCAATATAACAAATAGATTTCATTCTTAGCTCGTTCATTACTATTATTGTTAGCACTATTATCAATTATTTGCTAATTTTATTCATAGTATTTTAAGAGATATCGTCGATTTATTTTCGTTATTAATTGAAACGCCACGATCATCTATATCTCTTTCGGCACCTGTGGAGAAATTAGGTAGATTCTATGATAGGATATAGATCTATAATATCTATTCGATAACTCCCGTACCCCATATAATCTACCCATAAACCCCCTTAACCTCTCTCTTTTTATCTTCTTTTCTCGCCCTCTCTCTTAGTTCTCTTTCTTTCTCTTTCTCTTCCTAATCTTTTTCTATTCTCTCCAATCTCTTTATTCTCTTATTTTCTATTCTGTTATCTCTATTCTTAGCTCTCTCCTCTCCTCTCCATTCATTTCTCCCTCTTCCCTCTTCTCTCTCTTCTTTCTTCTCTATTCTCTTCTCCCTCTTCCCTCTTCCCTCTGCTCTCCTCTCTCCGCTCTCCACTCTCCGTTCTCCGCTCTCCTCTCTCATCTCTCCTCTCTCTCCTCTCCCTTCTCCCTTCTCTCTTTTTTTTCTCGCTTCTCCTTTCTCCCTTCTCCCCTCTCTTCTCTCCTCCCTCCTCCCTCCTTCCTCCTTCCTCCTTCCTCCTTCCTCCTTCCTCCTTCCTCCTCCCTCCTCGCTCCTCTCTCCTCGCTCCTCTCTCCTCTCTCCTCTCTCCTCTCTCCTCTCTCCTCTCTCCTCTCCCCTCTCCCCNCTCTCTCTCTCTCTCTCGCTCTCTCTCGCTCTCTCTCTCTCTCTCTCTCCCTCTCTCTCTCTTTCCCTATGGCATTCACAAGAGAAAACACACCCCGGGCCTCCATCCGGTGTCTGCACCCTGGCCAGAGTCGTCAAGCTACAGCAATACGTCATTGTGGTGGTGACATTTGGGATCCAAACCACCACCCGAACACACACCCTCTCTCTCTCTCTCTCTCGCTTCTTCTCCCAGGCATAAGGGGCGAGTGAGGCCCCCCGGGCTCTGTGGCCCGCCCGCCATTTAACTCTCTCTCGCTCTCTCTCCCTCTCCCTCCCTCTAGCAACAACAACAACACCAACAGCGCCACCACCAAGAAGAAGAAGAGCAATAGTAACATCAACACCAACAATAACAACACCTGGTCCCAACCGATGTATCCTCTTCTCTCTTCTCTGTTCTCTTCTTCCACGCAGCCAGGGGAAGACAAGTCCTTGCCCTCCCCGCGCCTGACCGCGCACTGGGATGACGGGCGGAGTGACACGACGGACTTCCACAAACTCAGTCATTGGCCCCCAGGCAAAAACCGCTAAAACCTACGGACCCCTGTTCTCTCTCTTTCTCTCTGTCTCTCTTTTGTCTTCTCTCTTCCCTCTTCTCTCCTCCCTCCCTCTCTCTCTCTCTCTCTCTCTCTCTCTCTCGCTCTCTCTCTCTCTCTCTTTTGCTCCCTCTCTCTAACAACAACACCAACAACAACAGCACCACCACCACCACCGCCACCACCTACAAGAAGAAGCAGAACCCCCTGCAGCCTAATGTAAATGGCACATTTTAAGGCAGAAGTTGGCAACAGAAAATCGAGCCTCAATTTTCCGTTGGAGACGCCGAAATTGGTGGAGACCCGCAAATCGACGAACACCGTCGAATTTGCCGGTGAATGCTCCTGTTTCCAGCAGCCATCCTTGGAAAACCTTTGATTTTCCGTGTGAGCCGCTGAAATAGGGGAACCCCGAGATCCACCCACGGCCTAATGTAAATGCCCACATTTTATCAGCAGAATTTGGTAGCAGAAAATCAAGCCCAATTTTCCATTGGAGACGCCGTAATTGGTGGAGACCCGCAAATCCATGAAAATCGTCGAATTTGCCGGTGAATGCTCCTTGTTCTAGCAGCCATCCTTAAAACACCTTTGATTTTCCGTGTTTCTGGCCATCGGAGCCGTTGAAATGGCGCGGCTTGATTTATTAATGTAAATGGCACATCTTATAAGCAGAATTTGGTAACAAGAAATCAAACCCTAATTTTCCGTTGGAGACGCTTAAATTGGTGGAGACCCGCAAATCAACGAAAATCATTGAGTTTGCAGGTGAATGCTCATTTTTCCAGCAGCCATCCTTGAAAACCTTGGATTTTCCGTGTTTCTGGCCATCGGAGCCGAAGCAATGGGTTGTTGTTGTTGCTGCTGCTGTTGTTGGTTCAGACGATGATGTAGACGTGCGAAGACCGACATGCCGTCACTCCAAATGCCTTTCGCATCGGTGTGGCCGATGTTTCGTGCATGCGTTAGTTGTTGCTACTGTTGTTGTTGTTGTTGGCTCCGACGTTGACGTAAACGCGCGAAGACCGACATGCCGTTTGTGTTGGTTTTTACAGCACATCCTGCACTAGAAGTTCCTTTCGCATCGGTGTGGCCGATGTTTCGTGCGGGTGCAGTGCGGTTTAGGGGGCCCCCTAGTTTGGCTAGCATATCAAAGAATTGCACGGTTTAGTGCGCGACCGGGGAACACTACTAACTTAGCAGAAACGAGAGACTAGCTACGCTAGCTTTCGTGATTTCGTTTACACATACGACTACACACCAACTGATAATTTCTCATACTATTAAGATCTATTACTACTGAGATAAACGTTTTTATTAGAATAAAAGTATAATCATACAGAATATAACCGAATAAGAATTTGCAACTATTCTTCTATTCTATATTAAGATCATCTGGAAGATTCTGCGAGATGCGTCACGCTCTTTAGACCTCCCCCGTTCCCCCTTCTAGTATTTTACCCCCCCCTCCCCGAAGACTATAAACGCCTTTAAAGGCTGATTCGAGGACTCCAAAATACCCAACCCTCCCATAAGACACGCAACCCATACAACACACAACTACACGACAAAGTGCTCGACACATCCCACACAACAGACACACTACTACGCGAGAACACACACACAATATACGCAACAGGTCTGCTCTTGAAGACTTTGCGGGTTTATCGCATGCGGCGCGCGGTCCGGACCCCCCCCCCCCCCCGAAGCCTCTAGACTCTAAACGCCACTGAATGCGCGACCGCACAGACATGCACAACACAGCTTTGGGCACGCACGTGCACACGCAACACACTCAACAAACACAACACACACAACCCACACACACACACACAATGCACACAACGCACAACACACACACACACAACACACACAACACACACAACACACAACACACACAACACACACACAACACACACAACACAAACAACACACACAACACACGCAACAACACACAACACACAACACACACACAACACACACACAACACACACACACAACACACACACAACACACACACACACACCCCACACAACACACAACACACACAAGGCACACAACGCCCGCAACACACACACACACACACACAACACACACAACACACACACACACAACACACACACAACACACACAACACACACAACACACACACAACACACACAACACACACACACACAACACACAACACACACACACACAACACACAACAAGCGCACTGCACTCACACCACCGCGCACACTCCTCTGGAAGGCTCCAGAGGGCTCATCTACTCCTTCATCACTATCCACATACATACTCATGTGGGTTTATCCGGTCCTTTAACTTTGATAAAATAAGATGTTTGCAGAAGATTTGGGTGAAAAATCATAGCAAATTATCTACATAGATCATGAGATAGATTTATGATCTCAAATATAAAAATTTCTAACAAATTCATTGTTATCTTAGTTGTTGAGTTCACAAGCCCCCAAAAGTGTACACTTTTAGTTTTATAGTGGGTAACATTTTCCCAAAAAGTGTAAGGTGTATCCACTCAGCTACTAAGTTATTATCTTAAAATTTTCGGAGCCTATGAACAATAGATCTTGCATTCTGATAATTGGTTGGGTTCCACCCACCTATGCCTAAATTAACACTATTCGTTCCCTTCTGAAAGATATGAACTCCCATAGTCCTGGAGGAAACCTTTTGCAATAGGATTCGAAAGACCGCTGGGACGTATCACGGATTGGCTTGAAATCCGCGGCGGAAGACACGCATCTAATTGTAGTAGAGCTCCAAGCCTCAGATTGGACACTGTAGCCGCAAACCCGTCCCGTCGCATCAAGATGCAAGCAAGCCACCCATACCGTCTTTGATCTCATAGTCCTCGAGAGTGATGTGGTCCTGCACTCGATACCATCCAATGACCATCGAGCAAGCCAGGCGGAGTCTTTGCAAAGCTTCTGGCCTTGTACGTGTTGTACCACTTCTGTATTCGAATCTTTTCCCATCGGGTCCCACACCTTACTTCTGGTATCAGTCAGAGGTCTACAGTTGATTGTCCAAAGAAGTTTTCAGCCGGCGGCTGTGCCGCGATAAGCTTTTTGAGGTCCGCGATGGTGTCATCAGGATTGCACTTCACTCGGATCTTTCGCCCAATACGGTCATTGCAGATCACCTGCAACGAACATCAGGCATGTATGGTATGCCTGAAAGACTTAATGCTCTGCAGCTGCTGCAGGTGTCAATTCATCAGCATTCCTTCTGGCCTCGATCATCCCGAGTATCGCCAGCAAGGGACTTGGTGGCGCTGCGAAGGAAACTTTTGTATGTCGGCACCGGGAAGGGTTTTGACACACTGCACATATGCCAATGGTTTCACTGTGTTCACACTCAAGGTTGAAATATGCTAACCTTGCAATTGGAGCCGTGCAAGTAAACAGGGCTTTCAAACTGCCCATTGAACCGGCTCAAAACTGCGGCGGAAGAAGCATAAAATCACAGAAACAAGCCGTTGCGATCAACGCAGTACATGTGCCCACTTACGTGGGACTGCGAGTCACAAAAAGCAAGCAAGCACCATTTCGAACTTGCAAAGGCGATCAATCAAGTTGCTGCGGGGGTACAGTTCTTACAGGTCAAGGGTGGGCTGGTTTCAACATTGGTCATGGTTTGACATGCCTTCCAAAATGTACTTTGTCGAGAATTCAGCCCACCCCCTCCCCAGGCTGAGACGTCCCGAGTGCATGAAAGCTGCACATGCGGTCCTTCGCACGCGACAAGCCTTCTGAACATTTTAGAGATAGCTAAAAGCGATGTAAAGTGCAAAGATCATCTGCTCTCACAGCAGCTCAACCTCAAACACCAGATCAGCATTCGGAGGGATCGCCGGCCTTGGCTGTACCCATGCTGCTGCTCATCAGGGTTTAGGGGTTTAGGGCTTCAGGGTTTTAGGGTTCAGGGCTTCAGGGCTTTCGGGGATTAGGGGGTTAGAGTTATTCCACACCCAAAGGCTCCAAAGTACCTATGTAGCAGAATGTAGGGTCTCTAGATTAGGAATTACAATTATGATTTCGGGAAGCATCCCCATAACAGCACCTAGGACCCTTTGGGACAGTATTGGCTTTCGGAGGAGAGGGAGTCGGCACGAGTCGACAGCGAGCGCTGAGGACTCTGGCGGGGCCCCGCTCCGGCCATAGCCTGGCCAAGGCAAGAGCAGAAGATCCCTTCTTCATAGTAGAATATACTAGAATATGCTACAAAGATGCTATAGTATACTATAGTAGTAGACTGTAAAAAGCTACAACTCTTTAATATACTACAGAATACTCTAGTACACAACAAAAAATACTATACTGTACTATAGTTAGTAAACTACGTGAGTCTCAGAACATGTCAACCTTTTTAGGATATGGTTCAGGGATGCTCAGGGCCAAACAGATCAAGGAAGCACATTAACAGCATCTTCAAGATGCTAGAAACAACATGCCAGAAGTTCCAAGTTTCGATGGTACCTCCCAGACCAAGCATACTCTGCTCTGCAGCCACTGGGTTTAAATCCAACAGAGGTGGGCGCACCAAGAGCCGCCGCTTCTCTCCTCGCAGCATGCCCTGACAAAGGACAGTGCAGTAGGGTTTAGGGTTTAGGGATTTAGGGTCTTAAGGGTTTAGGGTTTAGGGCCAGGGATTTAGGGTTTATAAGGCCATTTAGGGTGTAGGGATTTAGGGTCTATAGGGTTTAGGGTTTCGGGATTTCGGGTCTATAGGGTTTAGGGATTTAGGGTTTATAGGGCCATTTAGGGTTTAGGGTTCAAAGTTCGAGCACTTGACTTCGAGCCCGGCCTTCACCCCTTGGTCCCAGCCCTGTATCACTTCTCCTGGGCTTTTATGTAACCAGGGAGAAAAAAGTATAAACTTTTATTTCATAATGGTTCCTTTAAGAAGAAAAGTATTAAAGTATGGTACTCCAAAGCCCAGTCTCCCATACCAAGGCGGAACTTGATGACGCCTTTGTCGAACCTGCCACCTCGACATGGGCGTGGCAGGAAGAAGGGTGTCAAAAGCGCAACCCGCAACGTTGCAGGGTTACCCGAATCAGGGCTGACTTTAGCGAAATTACCAAGGACGATGAGGCGTTGAAAAGGCAGACCGGTTTAGAACAGTTGAGTTCCTCGAGGGGGAGATCGAAACTGGCCTGTGCTTCCGAGACGTCCCTCGTATCGCACTTTCACTTCCTTCCCAGGCATTGCCTGAGGACCTGGCAAGGCACTGAAGAAGAGCAACTTCCAGCCAACACAGAAGCCCAAACAAACATGACAGGAATTCCAGAACCAGACTTCAGGACCTCATACCTGAGACCTCGCAACACTCGACTTCTGCGATCCGATCTGGCTGCCTTTGCGATCTGCGATGACACAGCCTGATTCTAGCACTCGGTGTGTCACCGGCGTACCCGGCTTCTCCTGCCGGGCGATGATTTTGTAGTAGTTAATGCTGGAGTTCCACTGCACTACAGACCAAGAGGCACCGTCCTTGGATGCTTTGGAATTTTGCTGTTTGGCAGCATAAGGCAAGATTTCTTTGGCCTCAACACCGGCAAGCACAAGGCCAACCCTCTCGCAATACAAATTCAAATCAAGGTAGGGATTAGGGTTTAGCGAAGACTCCGGCCTTATCTGAGTTCTCCTTGTCTTTCGACACGGGCTGCGGCGGGGCCTTTGCCTGCGGCTGTGGCGCAGTTTTGGGCGCCGGATCTGGAGCCGCCTCAAACCACGGCCATAAGTTTCGAAAGCTACCTATAGTCTCCGGTGTAGTTCCTTTTTGGGGTTACCTTATAGGATCCTAATTAGATATTTGGTTAAACCAAAAAAGGAACTACAATGGAGACTATAGGTAAAGGCGTAAGAAACAGTCGAGAAGCCTTAGCGGCTGCTGGCTTGGCCTCATGAAGCACGTTTCATACAGGATCTTCTCTGCAACTGCCCTGCAATACGTCGAGCCCCATCCTTCTCCGCCGGCTTCTTCTCCGGCCCAGGGGCCGGTGCTTTCGCCGCCTTCTGCTCTTAACTTTTAGGGTCAAGGACTCAGGGTGAAAGGTTGCGTGGATTTTGGCTTCAAGCGCGCCTCCTTCTTTGGAGACGGTGCAGGTGCTGCAGCTTGGCTACCTCGCTCAGAATCAAGAAATGCGGATCCCTTTCAAACTGCTTGCTATCCGTGCCACAGTTGTCGTAGCAGATGCCTATGGCATTCACAAGGAAAACACACCCCGGGCCTCCATCCGGTGTCTGCACCCTGGCCAGAGTCGTCAGACTCCATATGTGTATATGCATGCGTATATGTATGTGTGTGTATGTATGTATGTATGTATGTATGTAGATATGTATGTATGTATGTATGTAGGAACGCATAAAAGCCCGTGCGTACATATAAATACATATGCAAACGTACATGTACTTACGTACGTAGGTAGGTAGGTATGTATATGCAAGAAAAGACAAGAAGTGCAGCTATGCATATAACTGTATATATCCTACTACCGACACACGCACAATACAACACAATTTTCGGTACTTGTCTGAATCTTCCTCTATTCAGACTTCCCCAAGTGGCCACATTATCGGCTTTACTTTCTTGTCCAGTTGTCCTGGAAAGCAGGACTCAAAGCTAAAAAGATTTAAGGGGTTCTAGGGCCTGGAACTTTTGACCGCAGGGTGCAAGATTTAGGGGCAAAAAGGTTGCAAGATTTACGGTTCTGGGGTTGCGGATGCGAAATTGCTTCCAAGGTCTTCGGACTTTGCGGGCTTGGGATTCAGGATGTCAGAATGAGCAGCATGCCCACCACATGCAACTCCCAGTTTTTGATGACGTCAGAAGCGCTACGTGAGAAATGCACCCATCAAACATTTGGAGCAGCCAGGACAGGAAGCCATGGCAAATATCACAGAACCCTATGATCCATCCGCAATCTGTTCTGGGCGGTGAAAATGATAAACTGTCAGAAATCTGCGATGCCCAAGACCCAGCACTCCCGTGCAACCCTGTGTACTTGCCTAGATCTCTTCGCCGATGGCTCGAAGATGTCTCCTTTCACAGATCTCGCCACGGGTAAGGGCCCAGAGGGAACAACCCACTGCAACTTGGCCAAAGCGCTTTCTCATATCCATTAGGCCCAAGGCCCAAACTTATATTTGTCTGCCCTTAACAGCCCTTGACGGCAGAAGCTGAGTTGGCACGCCGTTGTCGGGAACGACGACACCGATGAGCAGCAAGTCCCCCCCATCACAGGTGAAGGAGACCTCGTGGGCGAGAAGAAGCTACGTGGCCAGTGCCATCTCGGGCTGTGGTCTAAGTTTAAGCTTCAATTTTCTGTAACAAACACACTGTACCGCAATAATAACAGTAATCATTATAGTACTAATCATAATGACAACAGCAACAACAATCATCACCAGCAGCATCAGCATCATCATCCATCATCATCATCGTCATCATCATCATCGTCATTATCATCATCGTCATGGTCATGGTCATCGTCATCATCATCATCATCATAACGGTAATTGTTTTGCCGCGACCTGCCTCGCCGTCTACAGAGTCCGCCTGGAACCGCACCTGCCAGGCTCACGACAGCTGGCCAGCCGTTGAGGTTAGGTTTTTAAAGGGCTATGGTACACTATGGTATGTTAGAACTAAGTTAGAACAGAATAGTATGTACTGTAGTACATCAAGATGCATATGTTTTCAAGAGGTTGAGGGCTCAACACGACCCGTTCCGTTTGCAGAAAAGAACCTGGGTTTCAGGTTTTCGCATTTGTTGCACGTATTGAGGTTCAGGGAGATCGAATCGGCCCGATCAGCAACAGAAATTGTAAAAATAGCTACCAATTAGGTTTAAGAAGTCATAGTAATAAGACGAAGAAGCTCAGTCATGACGATAAGAACCATGTAAAACAGTAAACGTAATTATACTAGTAGTAGTAGTAGTAGTAGCAGTAGTAATCAGTAGTAGTAGTTGTGGTTGTTGTGCCTGGCAGTACGGGCTAGCTTGTGAAGCTCTCGCCAAGGCCAAGGGCTTTCCACCGGCAAAGGACACGTAGAGCGTGGACCTCGCTGCAACCGGCACCAGGGGGTTTCGGTTTACGGGTTTAGAGTTTAGTCAAATCACTATGTCAGACAATGACCTGTCATATCGTATCGTGTATGTCACATGTTTCTGCAGGATATTCGGTATGCTACGTGACACTATGGGATAATGTACCATAAGTTGAGGCACTGCTGGTGCTGGGGAGCTGACTGGGCTTGGGGAGACTTCTCCCAAAGCATACATCCGCGAAGTTGCAGTCGGAGTGGGGAGTCGTTGCCTGTTTCACAATTTGAACATCACAGACCCTAAACCCCTAATCCCCAAAGCCCCCCAAAACCCTAAACCCTACACAGTTCCTACGACTGATGTGGCCTCCAAAGTTGACAGGTTCTTTGGTGGAGATCTTCCTGGCGCCACGAGGAAAGCAGTCTCTCTCTCCAGTTGCCGAGGAGAGGCAGGGCTCTGGGTCTAGGGTATAAGGGTTTAGGTTTTAAAGCTTTAGGTCTTTAGGGTCTAAGGATTTAGGGTCTAGGTTTTAAGGGCCAAAAGGGTTGAGGGTTTGCGGTTTAGGGAAAGGGTCCTTTTCCAAACCTGTTGCGGCATCTGCTTGGCGAAACGGATCACCCGGGCGGGATCGTGCCGAGAGCTATCATCGGAAGTCCTTGCGGAACTAGGAGGAGCCTGTTTACATCAGTTTGCGCTGTGGAATGCTGAGCAGCCTGTGCATGCCACTGCGATCCGATTCTTCGTGTACCTGCCTCATGTTGCCAAAATGCTCTGCGATAGCTTGGTCAAATGCTGCGGGTGTCATTCTCCATGAGGCAAACGCAACTTAAGTCCAAGTTACCAGCACTTCGTCAAGTGCACTTCACTGTGTCACTGTTCTTCATCTGATCATATAAACAGCTGTAAACCGGTACATGCATTTCGACACACACACATACATCTGTACATGAAGAACAAAAAGGAGTATATGTGCGCATGTACGCATATATATATATATATATATACACAGTTATACGTGTAAAGAAGGTGTGTCTGTAAGTACAACTTCGAACACAGCTATGAGCAAAACCAATCAACCAATAGGTATAGTTGTATGTATCTACTAATAATACACATACAGGCAAACATACATGCATGCATACATACCTACGCACATACATACATACATACATACATACGTACATATATGCATACATACATACATACATACATACACAGACACTTCTCGGTTATTGCTTCTGACATTCGATCAGGCTGTCCTTCCATGCATTCGATGAAAGCCCAGTGCATCATACCAAGCCTGTAGAGGCAAGAATAATTGCCCATGTTATTCCTTGGGTTCATTGCTTTAACTATACTATGGTCATGTAGCCCAAAGCCCTATTCTACTAGTAGTTATTCAGGCCCTTACATTAGCATGAAAGATTCAGTTCTTGATGGCGAAGATCGATTGTCGAACGGGTGCGCACCCAAAGATTCTGATTTCGGTTTAGGTTTAGGATGCAGCCTTCCACCGATACAGTTGGAGCCAATAATAAGCAGTTTCGCCACTGCAGCGGCATTGCACGCATGGTAAGTTCTACGCAGATCGGATACCATCTATAGGGACTTGGAGAAGCGCGACGATAGTTTGACACCTGGGAGGAAAAGCTTCGACACTCCAAACCAAAGCAGGCGGCAGCTTTTCCCTTCTGGCTTTAGCCGAAACCCTTGGCCCGCCAATCAAAGTCCATGTCAGCATCTTCATCATCGTCGGCATCATCCTGCCAGGTGGGCGAGTGGCTCGGTGCAAAAGTGCATGATGCTCGAAATATCCAGACTGACGCAAGGTTGTGCGGTCTGCTTGCAAGGTCCATGAGCAGTCCATCGTTCCATGTGAAAGCTGCGTCTATGCTTTCACGCACAAGCTCTCAATGAGTCTATCCCAAAGAATTCCGGTGATTCCTGTACCCGACTCCTTACATGTTCCCAAACCATGCCATCGCACCACACACAAGACTGAAGAGTGGATGTGCTCCGAGACCGTAGACCCTAAATCAGGCCCTACTCCTCAAGCCCCCACTGAACCCTAGGCTCCAAGCCCTGAAGCTTAAACCGAAAGCCCTTAACCCTGAACCCTAAGCTCTCAACCCTGAACGAACACCACTTTCTAAACCTTCCCACCTCAGCGCTCTCCGCCACTGTCTCGGTCGGAGCCGACGCTGCGGAGGAGCCTTCCGAAGGTGTGCGAGTCGCAGCAAATAAACATGCACAACTACATATACATATACATGTGTCTATCTGTATATATACAACTACTTAACTGTTTATGCGTACATAACTATATCTACATATACATACATATACATATATATATATATGTATATCAGTCAGGACTCAGGACCGCCCGAAGTGTCCCGCGGACGCATCAAGGTTCGGTAGAGTTTAGCCGCACTGGGCGAAAGGAACATCTGTTTCCTTTTTTAATTTAAAGCTTAGGCTCTCGTGCACCTCACCTCGCATCACTGACTTCCCTGTTACGAGCGTTCATGATGTGAAAACTACATGAAGCATTTATCCAAGACTGCTGCACTGGACTTGAGCGACAGAACCATGAAGGGGTGACGAAAGCAAAGGTCAAAGTGAACATCTATCCACATTAGACTGCACATGTATAGCCAGGCACGGTGCTGTGTGAGTCATTATTCCGACCTTGATCGGGTGGGTGGGTGGCCTGCGCGCAAAACATGCCAGTGGGATTCCGTAGGCGTGGACGTCTGCGGGGTGAAAGTAGATGCAAGGATTCAGCGAAGTTTCTGCAAGCATGTCCGTATCTCCTCTTGCAGTGCAACCTCCTGGGAGTCTCGGTCTTGCAATCGGGCTTTCTTTTCACACACCTGCCGCTCGGTGCATTCGGTCTTGGGCTTGGTCCAAGAGCTTTGCCTGCAAATTCAGGAGCTCTGCGCGAGAATAGGAGACCTCAGCAGCAGGTGTACGAATCTGAGCAGTGAAGGTACAACTTAGGGGCCTTAATAATTAGAATAATTAGAATAGGGTTTGGGGGAAAATTCTACCATAAATATATTTTTCCATGTTCATTCAGCAGATTACTGCTAGCTTCCTACCTAGACTAATTACTGTAGATTAAAATAGGGTTTTGGGGGCTCCTTAGTATAAGTATAGTATAATATACCCCCAAACCCTATTCTAATTATTAAGGCCCTTATATTACGGGCTTCTTGTGAATGCTCTTGTCCCAAAAGATGCTAGAAGTGCAGCTGCAGTCACTTGGTGGTACTCCACAGGACCAGGTGTGTAATTCAAGCAAGCGATCTTGAAGCCCGCGAGGACAGTGCCAGTGTTGCTGCAACAGGAAAGGCAGCGCTTATCCAGGGAGATGATCGGAGACGCGGTCTTGACCTCCTTCTTCCGAGGAGTCTGATCGATATTGGGTAGCAGCCCATCCCGATCACCCTTCTCCGGCTTGCAGCCGAAGAGGGCAACGTTCTTCCTGTCCTGATCATCTTGGACGTTCATCTCTGCGGCGATGAGCTGACTCTCCACGATGGCATGCATTGCATCCCTCTCCTCGGTCTGGCACCAGACCTCTTTAAAAACTCCTGTTAAGTGGCCTGCACCAAGCCCACCTGGGTCACCTGTGCAGAAGATCTCCCTGAAATCTTGCAGCCCGACTGAATACCCTTTAATTAAAGACGTAAAGAGCCTAGACCCAACTAGCACGAGGCTTAAACTGGTGAACCGTTTGCAGTATACCCAAAGCCACATGCACGCAGAAAGCAAATCTGAACAAAACAGGCCCAATCTCCAGCGCTCGCGCCCGATCGTGACTTGCTAAGTTTTCCTGGTGGTCCTTCCAAGCCCGCCGCAGCTGCTGGACCTCTGCAACGAGCTTAAGTTTGACACTTTCATAATTAGGGCTTTAAACGCCTAGACGCCCGAAGCACCAAAACCATCCCAGACCTCCAACACGGTTCAGGGTTTAGGGGTTGAGGGTTGAGGAGTTTAGGGTTTAGGAGTACAGGGTATCCCAGACCTCCAAGACGTACTGCTCGCTCACTGGGTCCACCTTCACCTTCTCCTGAAGGCCAAGCCGGAGCTCCTCCACACCACTGCAACCAGAAATAATAGGTTTAAGGCTTTAGGATTTTAGGGTCTATAGGATTTCAGGGTCTAGTGTTTAGGATTATGGAACTGCTTGGCACTCTGTTGCAAGTAGGAATGATAGGTTTAGGGTGGTTTAGGGTTTATAGGAATTAGTTTGGGGTTTAGTGTAACCAAAACTACGTAGTTTCCTGTTTAGCAGTAGTGACAATAATCCAATTCGTAGCAACCAACTACATTTATGTAGCTGAGCAATGATACTTCAGGATCAACGGAGCCCTGGTTGAACAGCAGGCTGTATGTAACTTATGGAGGGCGGAGCCATATGTTGAGAGCAGCTCCCCACGAAACCTTCAACCTTAAACCCCCTGAGCCATCAAAACATCCTAAAGCCTGAGAGCCCTAACACCTAAATTTGTATGAACATGGGTCCTGGATCTGTTTGTTCAAGTCTTCCTGCAGCTGCTGCAGATGAGCTTTTGCTTGGTCTTCGCTTCCACGGAGGATCTGGTTCAGGCTCTCGTTCTGCTGCATGACCTCGGAGGCTCAGGACTTCTGGAAATCTGGAGGTTTCGCCCTAAACCCTAAACCCTAAATTCGGGGTCTTGCGGGGACTTAGGGTTTGGGTTTTCAGATGTAGGGTTTTGGAGATTTAGGGTTTCGGAGCTTTGCATATCACCTTGGGGCTTTGCGCAGTACGACCCTAAACCCCTAAACCCTTAAAACCTTAAACCCTAAACCCTAAAAGCCTTAAACCCTAAACCCCAACTCAGCTTATGAGTTGCACAAAGTGTGCCGGTGGTCTAGGAAAGCCCGTGCCTCGTCCATGCGGCCAATGTCCTCAGGGCGCAGGGCATGTATACGAGAATCAGGGCTTCCAAGGGCTATAGGGCTTTAGTGTCGGGTTTAGGGCTTAGATGCTTGAAAAAAATCAGGGGTTATGGCTTAGGTTTAGGGGTTCGGGCTTTGGGGTTAAGGGTTGCTGTAAAGAATGTCCTCAGCGTACCGTGTTCGCATGGTGTCGATCTGCTTGGATGTGGATGTTGAGATCACCCGGACAGCCTGGGTTCGTGTTAAGGGATTTAATTTAAACTACCACAATAAGGGAACCATATTATTAGCTATTTACTATAGATCCCTATTATGGTAACTTAAGTTAACTTCCTTAAGAAAGAACCCAGCAGCCGTCTGAAAGTGGTCCTTCACCTCATCCACCACGCTGTTGACTCGTAGCCTGCACAGGAAATTCGCCCCTCTCTGAACACAGTCCGCAGCAGCTTGCAACAGCAAGGTGTGCACTACCACCCAAGATGGCTACAATCCAAGATGGCTACACTATCAGATCTCAAAAGGGTGCCCTCTCCCGCAAGAAGACACAGCGACTGCTCAACACCGTTTGCATCACAAAACCCAGCAGGCACCTGAGTGCAGCGACGGCATCATTCAGATTCCGCTGAAATTCGATGAATGTTTGCTGCTGCTCCTCTACACTGGATGCCGAAGCCTTTGCACGCCAGAGATCAGCAAGACTCTCCATTGTTTCAGCCGTTACCAAGCCAATGCGCTCCATCTCCGACTTCAGGTGTGCAAAAACAGTGGCCATGTTCGTGACGTCGTCATGCAGCTTGAACTGCGTGCTTTCACTCGCTGCGAACTTTGATTCAATCTCATCTCTGAGCTTCATGATCTTGTCTCTATTAACATCGACCCTTTCGCAGCAGTACTCGCGAAGTTGGGTGACTTCGTCCTTTGTCGCGGCAATGAGATCCCCCACGTTCTTCAGACCTCTCTGGCACGCCTCCGTCGAGTAGGCTTGCACCTCAATCCTAGGGGTCGATTCGTCGATTTCAAAAGTCCCCACAATTATGTATAACTAGGGCTCTAGATTAAACGATAAGGGACATTATTAAGAACTATCCCAAATCGATACCTAGAATCATCTTGCGAAGAGCACTCAGCTCATTTTCCTGTAGGCAGGTCTTTTCGTTTAACAGGTGCTCGTGGTCCCGTCGCTCTCTGTCCCATTCACCAAGCTCAGAGCGGAAGGAGTCGATAGTCTTCTTCAATCCGTCTTGGCTGGAGAGCTTCTGGTGCAGCTGCTTCCTAGGATCCCCAGTAACCTAGGAAAAATAAGGGTCCCCCTTTTTAGCTTTAGGTAGTATATATAGGGAGCGTAAGACCACAAAAAGAGAACAAGGGCCCACTGGGAGACCTAGCTTCAGGTTGTCGGCATTGCGCTCAGCCGCCACGCGAACTTCCCGCAGCTTGCCCTCGAAGAGGACCGTTCGAGAGATGGCGGGCTCTGTAAGCTCCAGAGCGTGCCTAAATTGCAACTTAGGAGCGGCAAAACTTTGTCAACTATGTATGAACCGGTACACCTAAAGTCTATAGAACCATGATGGGCACTTAAAGCTTTGCAGTAGTGCCACCGCGATGCTTGCGCAGGCGTGTTTCAATCTCCCCAGCCTCGATTACGAGAAGCGGCGGAAGACCTTCTGAGGCATGCTTGCCCTGAGGGGGCTCCGAATGATCTCCTTGGGAGAGCACATCAGAGACAGGTGCATCTGCGCCGTCCATGCCTTCCAGCTACGGCTGCACCGGGTGCGCTAACATGCTACATGCTCTTCTTGAGCAATGCTGCAACTCGTCCGAAAAAACCTCATAGCGCACTGTATACAGCAGACTGACAATCACTTGACAATTGATTTTCGGGGGCATGCAGAGAAGCAGTTTCTATCATGCTTCATTATTACTACTACTGATACTACTACCATTGCTACTGTTACTTCATTGCGATTATTGTTAACCTTACCATTCTCGTTCTTATATTTGTATTATACGTGTTATCAGTTAATTGTCAGTACTCGTGCTACTATTATTGGTATTATTACTCCTTATTCCAATCTCAAAGCTGCCCGCCTTTCTTCCTTTCGCTCGCCGCCTGTCGAAGCTTCACCAGTCTTGACTCCAGCTGCGTCTGAAACTCCTCGGGGGAGCTCTGGGAGCGTTTCTATTATTCTAAGATGTGCCTTAATAGTAGTAAGAATAGTAAGAATAGCAATAATACCAATGATAGTCCAAAAGTGAAACTATCAAAAAGAAATGATAGGATTTTTTGCAATTATGGTCATGCCCCGTTCCCGACTAGAGGATTCGATTCTTGCATGCAAGGCTCCTCCTCCTCTGCGGCTAAGGCCTCATACTTCTTCTCGTCAATCGCGTGCCTGCGGTTTAGGGTTTTTAGGAGTTTAAAATTAGGGTTCTAGGGGCCCCGAAACCCTAAACCCTTAGGGGTGTGGGACCCGTAGTATGCCGGAAGGCAAAGCTCGGCAATCTGCCACTCGAAGTGCTGCTGCGCCTTTACAATCAGATTCGGGTTCCTTGAAAAGGGGTCTATAGGGGCTACTAAAAGGGAAACTATAAGGGTACGGGCCATAATACTAGAATAGGCTTTTGGGCCCCTTTATAGTATACTTGTAATAGGGAATCCTCAGGAATGATATTAGCACATATTTCGGCTTCTATCTTGCTTCTGTCACCACTACAAACTCACTGTTAAAAAACGATGAAGCTCTCGTGCAAGATAGACGGAGCCCGCTGCTTCCGTATCCTAAACCTCTAACCCCGAAGCCCACAACACCTAACACCCCATATGCCCCTCCACCGAAAAAAATCCCGCAAGTATCAAAACATAAAATTTCGGGCTTAGGGTCCGCAACCCCTTGAAACCCCAAGCTCGGCCTCGCAAATCCCGGGTATCCCTTCTCCCACGATTCATCTCAAAGAAGGATGTCTCGGGACCTGGAAGCCCTGAAACCCTCTACCCTCGGAAAACCTTACACACACATAGAACCCATATGGGTGGTTGTCAAAAATTATGGTCCCTTTTTGGATCCTTATTATAATACGGCACCTAATTGTTAGGGTACCCAAAATGGGACAATAATTTTGACAACCACCCATATAGAACCCTGAGTATAGGGACCAACTGGCATCTAACAGGAATATCCCAACCTTATACAAAGGAATATACCTGGCATATCCCTGTGACAGTTTTGCTTATGTGTTGTTGGAGTGCCCTGTATGACTAATATAGGGGCCTTAATGATTAGTTATAGTATGGAACCCCAAAATAGTATTGGCAATTGTTTGAGCCACTACTTGGGGGCTCATGGGTAGTTATAAGCGGAGTTATAACTGCCCTAACAGGGTTTATAACTATAGTTACACTACTTGCAACCCCCACGTACAACTACCCATGAACCTCAAAGTAGGCCCTGAACCCTGTACCCTTATAGAATCCCTATAGATCCCTTTAAAGGGACCCTTGGAGGAACCCTTAGAACTACCCATGAACCTCCGAGTATAGTGGAGTTCAGAACCGGACTTGGAGCCTGGTTTCTTCCGCCTTCTCTTGCTCGGCGGCCATCTCCCTTTCAAACCCTTGGCATTGCAGCTTATAGGGTTTATGAGCTTATTATAGGTTTACGACACAATGGGGTTTATAGGGTTTTTTGGGGCTCATAGGTTTACGACATAACAGGGTTTACAGGATTTCGGGTGGTTTTGTGTGTGGTGCTTTTTTGGGGGGGCTCAGGGCTCACGGTTTTAGGGCTTTTCGGGCTTCGGGTGCAGAGGTCTTTGGGTCGTAGGGGTCGCTGGACTTAGGGTTCTTCTCGTATTGAGGTGGCAGTGAAACTAATTCTGACTCTGATCATACGGACAATACTGCCGATGAGCTGCCAATAACAACAACAGTGCGGCACTACCAGCATTATTTATCACTACAGCGGGTCCAACACCACAATCAACACTATTCACGCGCCGGTGGTACTGCTAGCATGCACAGTACAATACCCTGAATCCTGAACGATAAACACCGAAGTCTGAACCCTCAGCCCTGTACCCTTGATTAAGCACAACAGTGAATCCGTAAAAAGTAGACCCCTAGCAGGCAAACATACAAACCCTAGACTCCTGAAGCCCTGAAACCGAAACCCCGAAACTCTAAAGCCCTGAGCCATTCACGCCCAAAGCTCTCGGCTCTCAACTAGCCCTCAAGCCCCAAACCCCTCATCATAGGGACCCTTAGGGGGGTAGGGGGCCTTAATGCCCATAATAAGGACCTAATAAGGCCTACAGTATGTAAGGAAGTATAGTCCCCTACCCCCCTCCCCCTTGCCCTAAGGCTCCCTATGACCTCAGGCTCTGACTTCGGAGGCCCTCCTCGATTTCCCTTTCAGCCTTTCGAGATGGTGCCTGGGGACGCAGGGATCCATACGGGAGTTTCCTTTAAGGGCTCCTTAAAGGGATCCATAAGGGTTCTAAAAAGGGCTTAGGGTTTAGAGTTTCCGAACTAGGGGGTACCTTATTTTGGGGTCCTTGTAATCAGGATCCTACTATTTAGGGTACTATATTAGGGTCCCTCATTTTCGGCAACTACCGTACGGCAAGAGATCCACGATGATGATGATCATCATCAAAAAAGCAGAAGTAGGATCAGTTACGAAACCTGCAATCGCATCGGTTTGGACAGAATGAACAGCAAGAGTGTTCATACTACGAAGGAGGTGTACAAATCGTCACGACTGCAGTACAGTAATCAACACTTTTTGAAGAGACACAGGGACGACACAAGGGTTGCGAATCACACATGCGTGCATATGTATGTACATAAATATGTATGCAAACATAACACATAAACACATACCTACACACATACATGTCTGCGTGTATAGACATATGTTTGTATATGTTGACCATATACACATGTACACATGACTGCATATAAATATCTTGTGTAAACTCTGTGGATCTCTATATGCGTATAAACACATGTATTTGATATAAACACCCGCACACTCAGCCATTCATTTATCGATCATTTAAGTATCAACTTGCTTGAACGTATGTTCATAGTTACGCGTGCACCTTTTATTTAATTCACATCTTACTCGTTCATGTATTTCTACGAGTATGTCTACACTAGAGTCTACGTTGGAAGACGGCTCTAGGCTACGGCTTCGACAGTCTGGCATGCGTTAGGGCCACCTCCATTCCCCTCACTTTCGCATCCAGCTCTGGGTCGTCAAAGAACCCTTCTGGCAGGACCTGCGGGCAAATCCAGATCTGTCAAACACAGATGGGAATCCAGTGTCAGCTGCCTTCGTGAATCAGGCACACTCCCTACGGCGCATATCCCTCCAGAACATGCCATGCAAGCTTCTCAAAATCTCGCCACCTGATCGTCTTGGCCTTCTTCGGCTTCCGCTACGGCAGCCTTCGGTGCCTTGCGCGACGAGGGCTGAAACAGCTGTAGGAACGTCCGTGTTTTAGGGTTTAGGGGTTGAGGGTTTAGGCCGATCCACCAAAGCACGATGCAGCTGCAGCGGAGTTTGACTTCATGAAGGCTGGAGGCTCAGATGGTGCATCTTGAGCTCGAGGTATCCAAGCAGGAGCGGCTGACGTGAAGAATGGAGTTTGCAGATACTGAAAGCTTCCGATGTGTGTGTATTCCATATCTCTATGTACATATGAAAATATGCATACATACGTACATACATACGAACATACATCCATGCATGCATACATACATATATATATATATATATATATATAATATGTGTATATATATGGAGCAGTTTAACCTCAACAATTAACCATAAGATGCGTTAGCTCATGCCATGTCGTCGAAATCGCAGGCGGCTCCTCCGCCGGCTCTGCGGACACCGTCCCTGTAGCCTGGAAGGTGGTTAGTATAGGGGCCTTAATAATTAGAATAGGGTTCCTTTTTTTAAAGGGGTCTATAGGGGATACTATAAGGGTACTAGAATATACGGGCCTTAATATATAATTAGAATAGGGTTTTGGGCTTCTGTAAAGTATAGTTTTAATGAGGAACCCTATAAGGAATAATATTGGTAATTATTCAGGCTTCTATATTCGCTCTCTCAATCGTGTCGTCAAGGATTCCCTCGTTGCAGGGCGTTTTGAGAGCTTGTATAGGGTTTCATTCGGTTTCGAAGGGCTCAGGGGCAGAATCCTGTCTTTCCTAAAGCCGCCCGGAGGCGAACCACGAGCTACGACACAAGATCTCGCAAGTCTCTTTTCAAGGTGATCAGATCCGCAACGAGGCCACCCAGTTGAAGCTTCAGACAACAGGGGACCCTAATACATGTTCCTAAATAGCGCGACAAAGACCGATGAGGTGTCCAGGCGGACTAGTCCAGCTATACTCAGCTAAGAAAGCACAGCAGGAGATCTTTGCTATTATGCCCCCGCAGTAAGGAAGCCCAAAGATTGATTCAGAAGCTCCCCCAAATCGAACAGTGCTGCCTTGAGCTGCTGGCTCTCAGCTGGTGCCACAAGTGGGCCCACAATGGCCTCCTGCGTGAAGTGTGGGATAGAAATTTTGGACACTTGGGGTTGGTTTAGGGTTTAGGGCCCTAGGATACTCTAGGTATCAACTCTTGGACCCTCGGGTGTCCCCGTCCTGCTGTTCTGCCTCATCTTCCTCCTCTTCAGCAGGCTCAGCGCTCTCTTTTTCGGCAGCTGGGATCTGTTCCGCATCCTTTGCTTCAGGAACTTCCGCCTCCTCGCACACATTGCTCTGAGGCTAGGGAACTTACTGACACGGCCGTGCTCTCCTCAGGAGCTTTTGAATCTGCACCTGCTGTCTTCGGAACGGCCTGGGTATGCTGTTCCAGAGACCAGTTCCCCATGTAGTGATGGACCACTGTCACTCTATAAGTAACCATAGGAGCTGTTGCACCACGGTTCCCTATCTAGGTGAACCAAAGCCCACAAGATCGCAACCCCGTGTATAAAATAGGGGCCTAAACAATTGCCAGTGTTCTTAAGGTTCCTTGTTATACTTATAGTATAGTATGCCCCAAAACCCTACTCTTATTATGAAGGCCCTACACAGATCCCTGATAGAACCCTTGAAGGAACCCTTATAATGCCCTTTAAAAGGAACCCTTGGCCCTTATATTAGGTAGCTGTGCCATCTTCAGGTCAGCACCGGAGGTAGCATTTTTGCAGCCTCGGCTTTGGCACCTCAGCGGGGGCCAGGATGGTTTAGTTCGGGGTATACTCGTTATACTCCAATAAAACGACGGTGCTTTTCCCCCGAACCCTACTAAAATCATAGTTTAGGATACATTCCAATAAAACGGCGATGCTTTTTCACCAAACCCTATTCTAATCATTAAGGCCTTGTGTTAAGCCCTATAAGCCCCATACCAAACCTTATAGAAAGCCCCCAACAAAAACCCTTTTCCAAGTCTTCGCATTAAGGCCCCTATCTCCCCACATCAAGACTCATAGAACCCTAAAGAACGCTTTTGAAGTAAGAAAGAATTCTTACAGCCGTTTGATTTTACATTGGATCAATGGATGCTTGTCGAGGCACGCTTGGCCATCTCTGCCTTGGCCGCTGCCTCCTGTTTCCTCTTGAGCACTGACGCCACTGCAGTGCCCTGGGCTGGGCCACACCGAGGGAAGACAATTTAGGGTTTAGGGTTTATGGAATCGGGTTCAGGGTGTACTATAGGGGCCTTAATAGTTAGAATAGGGTTTGGGGGTATATTATACTATAAATATAATAAGGAACCCTCAAGACCCTATTCCAACTATTAAGGCCCCTATATTATGAATTCGGGCTCGGGGTGTACATGGGTAGTTGTCAAAATTAAGGTCCCTTTTTGGGTACCCTAAATAATAGGTGCGGTATTAAAATTAATAGGGACCCAAAAAGGGACCATAATTTTGACAACCACCCATATAACAATAAGCCCTAAACCCTAAGCCCTAAACCCTAAGCCCTAAACCCCTAAACCCTAAACCCTAAGCCCTAAGCCCAAAGTAGTGGCATGAATTCCTTCGAAGCCCGGCCTGGCCAGGCCCACGCCGAGCTTTCTCCTGCTTGGTCCTGGCCGTCATCAGCTGCCCAAACAAGTGCGCCCAAAAGAACCTCTGAAGCCCAAAACCACTAAACTACGCATCATGTCTATCTATCTACGTACTAGCTATCTCTCTATCTGCTATCTAACTTATCAAACCTTGCTCTAAGCTCAGATGACTGAGGCCGGCGCAGCTCCCGGAGCTTCTTTTGGTCCATGGCCTCAAAGATTTTTGAAAAGAGGCGGCTCAAAGAGGGCCATGGGTAGTTATAAGTGGGTTCCTTTAGGACTTTAGGGGTTCTATAGGGTTTAGGGACTCGGATTTCGGGTAGTTATAAGTGGGGGTTATAAGTAGGGTAACTATAGACATTCGGAGACTTCTAACACCACGTATAACTATCCATGAACATCCAAGCACAGCCGGGTTGGGGGGTCTACACTAGAAGTTAGAAGAATTACATAGGGTATGTGAGTAAGGACACTTTGTAGTAGAGTTATATCATATGGGCTTTAAGGGGAAAGTGGCGTAAGTTCTCTAGTTCTAGAATATTATGCTGCTATTTTAGCCGTAATCCCGGAGGCACGGAGCGTTCCAAAGTCTAAGTCGGCGACCTCTTTCTCTCCAAAGTTGCACTCCGGAGGCACGGGCAAAGCTTCGAGGCTCTACATGGCTACGAGCTTGAGGCGAAAGGTTGCAAGAGTCTGGTTTAGGGGTAGAGGGGTTTAGGGGTTAGGGGTTTAGAGTTTAGGGTTCAGGGTTTAGGGTTCAAGGTTCATCAACAAGCATGGGGGAGCCAGAGCACTGTGTTGGCAGCCCTAAGTCGGCCCGTAGGGTTTAGGGCTTAGGGGTTTAGGGCTTAGGGGTTTGGGGGTTAGGGTTGCACAAACTCCGTAAATTCTGTTTGCCCAGTTTTGGAGCTTTCGGAGCAAGTCCCTCAATCGACGCTTTGTCCCTCCCGGCCCTTCGCGCTTTGGCGAAGCGTAGTATTGCCCTTTGGCGCTTCGAAGTGCGCAAGGAGCTGGAAAACGTGTGAGACCGGCTTTCGAGTGTCTCACTTGCCTGTCGGCAGGCACTGCGCGAACTTCAGATCATGGTACAGCATCGTCGAATATGGAGCAACATCGCGTCATAAATAGCATGGCTTCAATATGATGTCATGGAGTTTGTCCGATCAGCAGACATGCAGGATGATGTACATTATCTTTGTGATGCAACTAGACAGGGCAGTATGCGGGCCGTGGTACTTAGACTAGGGTTTGGGGGTATATTGCACCTTACTGATAACAACAAGGAGCCCTAAATGTTTCAGGCTTCAATTTTCGGGCCACCAGCCATCATACTATAAAAATATAGGACCGCAAGAGAAACTGTGTGGTAATAGTGAGTCCGACCGCTACATTAACTGTGGATCTAGAAGCCCGGCTGACACCCCGCTCTTAGGGCTGCGGTTGGCAAGCAACAATCGCAACATTTCAGCCTGTAACAGAGTTCTCAACCGGAAACAGAGATCAGAAATGGGAGTTTCCGAGAATATAGTACCCTAAATAGTAGGATCCTTATTATAAGGACCCCAAAATAGGGTACCCCTAATTTTCGGAAACTCCCAAATCTGTGGACATAAGCTTCAACACACAAAACCCGATCGACTCCTGCCTTAGATTTACGCCCGACCAACGAAGTCTGAGTCTAGCAATTGTCAAGACCAGGCTTCAGCATGATAACGATAAGAACAAGTTACCCAAGGTGTTTTAGAAGCTTTCTTGCGCGTTTACGATCGTTCCCGTGATGCTAATGGAGGGGCCTTAATAACTAGAATGTGGGTTTTGGGGCCCATTATACTATAACTATAAAAAGGACCCCCCAAAAAAATTGTATAGGTAATTATTACTTGTAAGGCCCCCGTATTAGGGCCGGAGCCTCCGCGCCAATATTCCAGGACGAGCTGCTGGCCCTTCCTCAGCCCAGAGAGCCCAATACCCCTTAATTAAGGAATATGGCTTAAATTTTATAGGGCTTCATATTATGATTTAAGCCATATTCCTTAATTAAGAGGTATTGGGCTCTCTGGGAGTCTGCGACAGAAAGGCTCATCCACCAGAGAAAGATCCCCCGTAATGTAGGGGCCTTAATAATTAGAATAGGGTTCCTTTAACGGGGTCTATAGGGGATACTAAAAGGGTACTATAATGTAGGGGCCTTAATAGTTAGAATAGGGTTTTGGGGCCCGCTATGCCATAATTATAATAATAAGGAACCCCCGAAATAGTATAGGTAATTATTAAGGCCCCTATATCAATTAACCCTGAATCCCAAATGCAGTCGAGGGGGCATGATGGCCTTGCCATTCAACGAAGAGACGGCCTGAGAAATACTTGCTGCCGTCTTCACCGAGCCAAAGCCGTAGTATTATAGGGACCTTAATGATTAGAATAAGGTTTTGGGGTATATTCTACTATAATCATACTAAGGAACCACCAAGATGGGGGTATATTATACTGTAAGTATCATAAGGACCCCAAATTTTGCATTCGTAATAATATTACAGGCCCCTATTCCAAAATGCTGGGCTCTGGGCCGCAGCGGCTTCGTCTGCACTGCCCATCTGTACAAGGAAGGCAGGCCTCGGCGATGATCGAATCCCCAAGACATGCTGTGAAAGTGCGCAAACTATCTTTCTATCTGCATTTATATATATATATATATAAGTATATATATATATATATGTATGCATGTATGTGTATATATATATGTGTGTATACATATGCAACTTGAACGTAAGCTAGTCAGCTCGAGAACGCATACAGTACAGTCATTGTATGAATGCAGTGTGTAATGAAGACGTCATGTGCATGAGCATACTTTCACGCATACAAAAACGACACATACATACATACATACATACATACATACACACTCTACGGTAACATGTAGCAAAACCCCAGTGATGACTTGCAGGGGCGTCGACTTGTCCAGGCCCGTCTCCGCGGGGGTCAAAGCTCGGAATTGCCGGACTTGTCCATGTGGCTTGAACCACATCTGCCTTGGATGCTTGAAGGTTTACAGGGTTTTCCGTGTTGAGGCTTGTCGGGCCCAGGGTCAAGGGTCAAGATTCAGCCTTCTCAGTGCTCTAACAGCCGAGGAGCATTACCATTTCGTGCATCCCCGCAGGTGTTCCAGTCATGCAGATGCAATCGGTTGGTCCAGGGTCGCAATCTGCACCTACAGCGCCATAAGTCATAAGCACATAAACCTGAATAAGCAACAACAACTCCGTTCCGGCTTAAGCAAGGAGTTGTGCCTGTTTCGTCGTCGCTGGCCCAGGCTTCCCAAGACTCTTTGTCATCATCCTGCCAAGTGGCCATATGTGGAAAGCCGCAATGCACCTCAGCACAGCTCTGCGGTCCTCCTCTGGGATGGCTTTCTCATCTTGAGCTTCTTCCTGGAGGGCAGCTTCCTCCAGCACAGGAGCTTCTTCCTCGACAGAATCCGCCGGCACCTGGCCCGGAAGCCAGCAGCGGAAATGCAAAGACACCTCTTTTTTTCATGACAGCTGGCAAACATACCGCGGTCACAGCGGCCGAAGGTTGCGAAGGCGCGACTTCCGTCGTGCGAGGCTTGCGCTTCGCGAGCGCTGCCCGGCAGGCTTCCAGCAACTGCGCGTCACTGATGCCTGTTAGGGTTTAGGGTTCCTGACAACAAAACCGTAGAACCTCATGGCCAGCATTCTGCCGAATGCCATAAACTTCTACCTGATGTCCCACCTGTGCAGGGACCTGGCCGCATAGTCTGTGTGCCGTTGAGGGTGCTTTGCGCGGCCTGGAGAAGCAAATCAAGAAACCTTCGGTTGCTCCACGGACCGATTATTACTACGATTGCTAGTTTTTGTAGTAGTAATATCATTACTAGTAAATTGCTTCTGCTACTATTTCCGTTGTTTTTACCATTGCTAATTATGGTTACGATCACCAAAGTTACTGTCATTTTTAAAATGATGACGATTGTCCTTATCATTCTTCTCATACTTGTTATTACTTTTGTCATCAATACTGCTAGTCTATTTCCATTTGCACACTATTTACTGCCAATTACTATTGTGTTTGTTCTCGCTGTTATTGCTATGTGTACTAGCATTACTCGTATTCCTATGAATACTACTAAGTTCGGTATTGCTACTAAAATGGCTATCACCACCATAATGAAAGTGTTTCTGGTGCTATTCTCATGATGCCATATCGAGCTTATTACCTATGATTAGTATCACTGTCAAACTTGTTAACATACGGGCCTTAATAATTAGAATAGGGTTTGGGGGCCCATAAGGAACCCCCAAAATAGTATAGGTAATCATTAAGGCCCCGAAATAACCTCGTGCTAGCATCAAGCATTCCCAGAGTGTTCGCACCTCCGGGCTGGACTTCTTCTTGCCCATGGCTCGGACAGCCTCCAGCAGCTTGGACTTGTCAAGACCTGCTGATTAGGGGGCAGGCTTTTGGGGCCCCAAAGCTGCTACTATTATAGTTGTCAGTGTTAACTACTAGAACTGTTAGTATTATTGCTATTGCTGTTAGGTTTGGTAGTATTAGTATGCTTTTCGGGCCAACAAGATGCCACACACTCGCAGCAGCTGACAGAGAGCGCCTGTAGGCGCAGAGGACTCTTGTGGGGGCTCCTCTGCATCGTCCACGGGACCATGCCAGTACTCCAGAAGAAGGGGCTTTCCCTGGCAAGTCGTAAGCTTCTGGTCTCCAAAACGGTTTCCGAAGAGCACGCCAGGCCTTCATGATCGACTTGCCGTTGAGCGCTTCAACTGCATTGATGGCCTGTGCCCACTCCGTCGCGTTTGACGATACAAGCATGAGCGAACGGGCTCAGCCTCCTCCACGCAAGACATGTGAACCAGGAAGGCCTCCAAGAGCAAAGGACGAACAAGGATACGACTCTCACTCATACTTGTAAAACGCACTCGTGAACCAAAGGCGGTTGCGTGAAGCCTGTCGTCCCGGCGTGGAGGCTCGCCAGAGCGGTCGCATCTCCACTACGTGGCCGTAGGGTTTGAACCACATTTGCCTCGCTGGGAAAGGTTCAGCCAACTCAGCTTTCGAAGTGGGGCGGATACCATTATCATTCTTCATCTTATGACTATTATCGTTGCTATTGTTGTCATTCATCATTATGACGATCACTACCAAATTCTATTCGATTTTATGACCGTTGTGGCTATCATCACCATCATCCTCATCATTATCATCATTCTTCTTGTTCTTCTAATTGTTGCTACTACTGGTACTATTATTATTATTATTATTATTGCTACTACTACTATTGTTAGTGTCATTGATAATATTTCCATTCTTACTATTAGCATTACTATCGTTTATTCTTATCGTTAGTAGTATTAGTACCAGTAGCAATATTAGTATAAGTAATAAATTAGTATGTTGTTTTTCTTTTAACTTGTCAACTTGTCTGTTGTCTTAGGCACGGGTTGCTGTTGACTGCTTTCCGTAAAGCATGAATCGAACGACTCACAGTCACGGGAACCTCAGTTCGTAGGACAATTTGAAGCCCCTTCCTGCCTCTCCCTACCTTTGGTTAGTAGGGAATGGAAGAATGGTAGTAATAGTAGTTATAATTGTACCCCATTCCTCCATTCCCTACTCACCAAAGGTAAGTCTCCTGCTATTTGAAGCCCTCACTTCTGTAGGCTCGCCACATGACGGACTCCGGGAGGCCAGAAGGAGCATCCTGAAAAAGATGAGCTAGAACAATGTGGGGGCTGGTGCAGGAGCCGGTATCAAGGAACAAACTCAGCTTGGCTAAAGCAGCTTCGGGACAAGATGCCTGGCCTTCATGCACAAGAACTCGCACGGCCCCGGCTCCACCTCCAGCTCCTCCGCTTCGAAACGCAGTCACAAGCAATGTGTCGCACCAGTGCGACTGGTACAGAAAGAACTGATCGTCAGATTAAGTTTTGAACAGGGCCACGCCATGAAGGACATCCCTTGTTCAATTTCTTCTCAACCATGGCAAAGACCGAAACTTCCGAAACGGCTCTTACAAACCCAGGTATGCTGAAACACCCCTAAACCCTAAACCCTAAACCTTTGCTGGAATCGGTCTCCCAAGACTCCACCTGGCCAGGATATCCGTTTTGGACCTGGCAACACTAGGTGGGGCTTTTAATGCTTTTGAAAAATATTAGTAAATAAGATACTCTTAAGCCCAATAAGAGAAAATATAAAATGTCCCAAAGCCCTACCTAGAACAGGCTTGTTCAATTCATGGCTGATACACTGGCACGCTTGCTGCTTTACTGCAGTCCAGTGGAGCAGCGTGTCTGACACTCTTTATCCAAAAATTGCTTCCGGCCGTGCTACATCAGTCACGAAACTGCATAGTATCAGCGCCCCACGACGACGGCGACCTGCTGCTACGACGACTACTACTACTACTACTACTAATAATAATAATATTTACTACTACTCTTTACTGCTGCTGCTATTGATGCTTCCACTACTAGTGCTGCAGCCGAGTGCGAATCTTAAACTAAAGACGAAGAAGACTGGAATAGAACGATACATTGGTCTGTATGGAATACTACTGCAAGCATTGTACCAGCATGCGAACAGAAAGTCGGATGTCGAATGATGAGGGGTTGCTTGTGATGGGTCTTCATATTTTTTTTGTGAAGAGGCCTGAACTGGTCTACTAAAACGAGGAAGACGGTGTGGTATGACAACCTGCGTATGGAAGAACTAGCAGCAGGCCGCATCTGCGCCTGCTGGACAGGGCGCCCGATCTTGGACTGTGAGTCGTCCGGAAGGGCCGCCTGGACTGGCCATAATCCCCCTCCCTTCGCCATCCAACTCAGGCCCATGCTCGTCATTGAAAGCACGAGCCCCCAACCGAGTCTTGCTGGCCCAGTTCAGGGAACTCCTCCTTCTCTTTGACTGGCTGCATCGCCCACCCCCAGAGCCTCGGACAACAGGCAACATGTCAAACGAGGTCGTATCCTCATTTCATCACACCATGATAAGATCACATCGTTCCGTTGCTGATATCGGATGATGTCGCTGCTCCCGTATGCCCCTGTAGTCCTTTACAGATATCACAAGGTGGCCACTGATCCAAGGGCCTGGCCGAGTTCCCTCGGGCCCGTCATCGTCCGCCTCCTGCCACGGCGATGCAGCACCCTCGGTTGCTCTAGTAGACAAGCAAACACATGATGCTGCGCTCGCACACAATGTAAGTAGATTTCCATAGGGATGACACTGAGAGAATCTCGACTCATCCTCAGCTCACACAACCTTCAACTCGAACCACACCGAGCCATATCACAACAATCCAGAATATACATAGGGGTTAGGGTTTAACCCACAAGCTACCCAAGCGATGATGCGACTCAATTACTGGATGCTAATGCGACTGATGCTAATCACCGACCGCTGCTTGGGCACGCTAAACCCTATCTGCCCTAGCCCGTCCCCGAACCCGAAATCTCGAATTCTGCAAGCAACCGAAAGTTTCCACGAACCCGCACGTGTTGTAAGCAAGTCCTCATGCTTCTTCCACCTGGAGCCCATCTCCAGCGGCCTGCGATACTGCTTCTCCGCATGATTGCAATAACCGAGATCTGTATGATGCACGCTTTCCAGGTTTCCAAATCGTCCCACAAAGCAGAAGCCATCTATAATTCATGCGTGCATATCAAACTCTCAGAGTGTCAGGCCGTTGTCTTATGATAGTCCTGCTTTCTCCCCTTAATGCTCCTAAACCCTAAACCCTGACACCCTCTCGTCTTCCAATGTCTTTCTGGCCTCTCTTTCAGGGGCTGGAATGCAGGCTTCGGCGCTTCTTCGATGACCTCACCAGCAAATTGTCTGAACGAGTTGGGTAGATCCTATGCCCCATAAACCCTAAGCCCCATAAACCCTGAACTCTTAAGCCCTAGAGGCTGCACCATGAAACCCTAAACCCTGGGATGGTCCATACTGCTGATGGACAAAATCCTGCATGACCCTAAGGACCCTAAACTATGGGAATTATGGTATATTCCTTATAATGGGTAATGCAGGATTTTGTCCATCAACAGTAACTCAGTAGTTAGGGCTGTTTAGGGTTTAGGACGCTTTCTGTGCCAAGGCGCCCCGTAATGCGCGTAGTCGTCATCATCTTCTTCCTCTTCAGACCCTTGGTCTGCCTCCTGTGACTTAGGGTTTAGGGTTTAGGATTTATTAGGGTTTAGGGTTTAGGGTTTTTCGTGATAAGAAGAGCAGCAACATCAGGGGTCAGCAGTATGCAGTTCTTAGAAAGTGGGAACTCGCAACTTCGGTGGTGAGCCATGCAGCCTTTCCTATCTCACGATTCTGCCTCAATGCCATCGTCGTTGGCCCTCAATGCGGCGAAGACCTGAAGCACATGACGGAAGCCATCGTGTCCAAGTTGCAAACCCCTGCTATTCATTTGCTCATGTGCCATGAAAGTAGAAAGGACTGCCTTGTGACCAGCATAGCGCACCATCATGGCCGGCATGAGCGCTGAAGAAGTCGTCCAATTCAGCGCTTGGATAGCATTCTGCGCCTGATGCAATGTGGTAAGGCATTGCCACAGACATCTTGGTCTGCGATCTTCCTTTCCCTGTGTGCTGCTGCGGCAAGATTTGATTGCAGCCTGTGGCCAGCCACGTCTACATACCGCCAACCGGACGTGGACCGCTTACAGAACCATCGAACTCGATGGGAGTTTCCGAAAATTGGGGGTACCCCATTGGGGGGGTCCTTATAATGAGGATCCTACTATTTAGGGTACTATATTGGGGTCCCTTATTTTCGGAAACTCCCATGTAGAGGCCTGAACAAAACAAACTAAAATAGTCTAGGTACAGTAATTATTTCGGTCCCCTATATTAAATGCTGCCAAAAGCTGCCTGATCGCTGCTGGCCATTTGGACAAGGGCACAGCGATCCTGAAGAGGGCTCGGCATCAGTGCTCCTATGGCCAAGCCCTGATACTAATAATAATACAAATACTGGCACTAGTACTGGTACTAGTCCTCATGCTAATACTAATACCAATGCTAATACTAATACTATCCCAAGCCTCTGGACAAACTGACACTGTCACGAAGTCTTACACCACCACAGACATGACTCTCGTTTTACTTGCTACGATTGAATCGAGCCTGCTCGTCCATGCGCGGCGGGAGGATGCCTCGGCTGGGGATTAGGATTTAGGGTTTACGGTTTAGGGTTTAGGGGTTTAGGGTTTAGGGGTTTAGGGTTTAGGGCTTAGGGTTTAGGGGGTTGACATTCCGTAGTAGACTTCTCACAGGAATGATGCACGATGCTCGCGGTACTGGCAGTATGTTTGCTCCGCAGGTGCTCCATGCTATCATCCAAAATCATGCAAGCGACTCGACCACAGAACCTCTCCATAACGGTTGAAGAGAGATGCAACCTGTGTCTGGCAGAGCACTAAACATCGACACCTCCACCCATCGCTGAAAGATTTGCCTGCCTGGTGCTTTTGCACGGCTGAAGGAATACCTCTAACGAAGAGGTGATCGCAAACTTGAATGCCGTTCTTCACCTGAAGGACACTGCATCAACATGGACACGACTGCTTTTCGACGAGCAAACAACAAGGGAAACCCTCGAGCTGTGCTTCTTGCCTGGAACGTGATCATCAGATTTCCTTGCAAAGAAAGGGACTGGGACCGAGCTGGACCTACCTGGAAGAAGAGGCTAAGGAAAGTCTGCTGCTACGGGTTGCTTTGTCGTCATCGTCGTCGATGAAAGCATCGTAGTGCTTGTAGTATCACTAGTGGCTGGCAATCCCTGGTAACCATGGTGGCAGTCGAGCTAGTGCAGTAGGAGCAGTAGCCAGCAGTCGTCGTCATCTTCGTCGTCCCTATTGTCGCAACAGCTGCAGGGATCAACTCTTCCAAGCGGCGCTCCATTTCGAAACCAGTGCCTTCCGGAATGATGCCATCCAACTTCTCTCGGGCCACTTTGGCCTCGAAAAGCCCAGTCGAGTGCTGCTGAGTTTGTCTGACAAATCGATGTCTTACTGACTGGGACCTGCCAGCTTTGGAAGTAAATACAAAAGTCAGGGTAAGAAGCAAGGAGGCAAAGGGCTGCGCTATGCCGAACAACCACTACCAGTATCTGCCTCATCGCAACTCGACATACGCACCAGGGCAGAGCATCTCGATGCCATGGCTTGATCCTCTGTTCACATTGCAAAAGGGATTAGAGGAGCTATTGTGAAAAAAAGACTCGCTAGAAAGAATAAGCATTGTCGGCCTTCATGACCATGGTGCTACTGTCAATATGAACCATCATGTTCTGTTCGTGTCATCAAGCACCTCGCCCGACGCTGCCAACCCACATCCAAACCCCGACAAGCTGCACGCGCTCAGCCCGTAAATCGGCCGAAGAGTGCACAAGACAAATATAGTTCACCATATTGTAAGATAACATAGTATAGAATAGTACAATATGATATAACAGCAGATAGCCCGTGAGATTCGAAGCTGACTCTCATATGTTAACGATTATGTACGATGACGACGATGCCCAGACTCACAAGCCTGCAAGTGGACGCCCAACGCGGAGGGTATACTTCAGGCGAGTCAAGAGCACGTCAAGATCCGTACAGAAGCATCCGGAACTATGGCGAGAGCACGATTCGATCATCGTGAATTTCACCCCCTCCCCCCTCCCCAGAATCGTTGTAATCAGTCTTCTGGCGCTGAAAGCAGGAGGGCGTTTGCATTGTCTTTTTCTGAGCAAAGGCAAGAATGGAAATGGGTACTCTTAACAAAAGGATACACGGATCATGAGTCGACAAGCAAGCAGCAGGAATATGCTTCTCATAGTAACCGCTGTGTAGCGCACGATGGCATCATGGCCTTAGCCCTCACAACTCCAACAGGCATCTAATAACCGTGGCAATAGCTTCCTTCGCAAGTACTAATAATGGTAGCAGCAGATTCGATCGTTAGAATCATCTTGCCAGTAAGCCTGAAACGAGCAGCACCAACGCGAAGAACACCCAGTAGTAATCATGTTCAGCAGAGTCCTGTGGCAGGAAGCGGATCTCCTCCACCTTCCCTGCTCTTCCGAAGCACCTTGCGACTTCTGCGCCACAGTCGTCATGAGGATGCACCGTGGTGGTGACAGAGACCATCATTGGCTAGCACATGAAATGGTTATCGTCCTACAAGAACAGCAATAGCGATGATAATCACAAACATGAGTATATTGCAATCCACTCGCATATCTTGCTTAAACATGCATCCAAACGAGGGAGCATGATTTGGTGAATACGAGTGCACCGATTGCCGCCAATCCTAAACACATCGACATCGCTGTTGCCGTGGTAATTGATGTTTGCACAGGCCATGCTCTCACAAGAACGATGCTGGTGCCAGCATTTAAGACGGAACGGCTCATGGACTCAAAGCTAGTGAGAGCTGTGACAAGGACCACACGAGTCACAGTAAACATCATAATCCGCAGCCTCTGCAGCGTGGACTCCTCGATGCCTGCGAAGTATTATATATAGATATATAATATGCCATAGGTTGGGGTTTCAGGCTTACGGGCTTGAGGACTTTGAGCTTTAGGACTTCCGGTTCTGGGGTTCACGATCCCGCCTTGCAAGAGCCCGGTGACGTGCAAGGACTGGCTGGGCGCGGCTTCGGGCTCAGCTGTTCTGGCCCAGCCATCATCCAGCACCCCTGGCACGCAACTGGCATCTGAAACCCTCGGAAACCCTGAACACGAGTCCCGAACGCCGAAATCTTAAAGTCGGCTTAGGGTTTGGGGCTTTAGAGTTACAAGCTTTAGGTCCAGGTTTCAGATTTAGATCTTAGGCCGTCGCGATCTAATATTTAGGGTTTTAGGGTTGGGTTCAAGGTTCAGGACCTAAATCCGAATCGCATGCGGTATGGTTTGGCCAGATGCAGGGACGGTGAGGTTGAATCGAAGTACTATAGGATCCTTGTCCTAAGTGCCACTGAGTAAGGTACTCCTACTTTTTCTGGGCCTGTCCGAAGGTCATCCAAATTCTCTTCCTCGATCTGCGTCTCCTGCAGCACTGAGCTGGCGCAATCAGTACACAGACATATGCACATGACACATGTAGGACCTAGAAGACAGCATATGACACGCCACACTGCAACGCAACACAGCACAACAGCATAACCGCACAAAATCACGTGCCAGAGTACAGCACAAAACGTCTCACGACCAGGCAATGCAGGTATACTCAAGGGTATCAGGGTATCAGTATGTAACGCGAAATGACACAGCACAATGCGACACACCAACGCATAACACTGCAGAGCGAAACAGAAGATGACACAACATTCTGCTACATGGTGTGACATGACACAGCATGACATGACCTAGCATGACGTTATACGACATTGTATGGCATTACACATGGCATTACATGACATGACATTACATCACATTACTCGACAATACATTACGTCACGTAGCAGTGCAGAACATTGCATTGCACTGCATTGCATCACAGTATCTTGCATTACTTATCAGTACATTATATACTCTAAGATACTTTGAGCTTGCATTACAATGCATGGAAATGCGCCGCGCTACGTTACACAACACGACATTGGATTCACTACATGTCATCACTGAACCAATGACGTGCATTAGGTCGAATTGCATGTTGTAACATCACATGTGCATCTGCCATCCTGTATCCAAGCAATTCATACACGCACGTAAATTTGCAAATATGGGTAGTTCTCCAAACTTTGGTCCCTTTTAGGGTCCTGTTTACAAGGGTGCCGTACTGTTTTGGGGGACCAAAAAGAGGAACCCTAATTTAAAGAACCACCCACATGCACACGCACTTCAGCTTTAAGCTGGGAGCGTCCTCCGTTGCTTTGAGGATTTGCTGCACTTCTGCTGCTCTCTCCCGCAAGCTGCTTATTGTTCGCTGGCACCTCGTAGCACGGCACACAGACGGCTTCCCACAATTCAGCAGTGCCGTTTTCTTACAGTGAGATACATAGCTCGTACTAACTGCTGTTTAGCACAGGGTTGGCAGCCGGAGAAACTGGGTCACCGACAGTTCTGCCAGCTCTGCACGGAGACTGTCCACATCTTTTATTTCGTCCAGCTTCCTTGCAGCCAAAGCTGACTGGGGGAAAAACGTGCAGGTTGCCGCAGCATCTCAAAGCAAGGCGCACAAATCCACACGGGTCAGAGTTTCTTTCCTCGCGCCCCCTCCCCTTCGGGGCCTGCTGATGCCAGCTACATCATCTGCCGCGCGCTCGAGTTGTTGGGCTGCTATCCTGCAGCTGACGGCATGGGGTGGTGCGTGTGAGCTACACATGCGTGTTTTCGCTCGAACGGCTATCTACCCAGGACCTAAGGACAGCTGGAAGATGATCGTCCTGCTAGCAGCAGCTGGCATGACCTTGCCCAGAGTGCTGCGGACCGTGCGGCGAAGTGATGGAACTGATCTTGCACAGCGCCATTCCTTCACCTGCAGCATTTGGTTCGGGAATCTAGCTGCTTTTTCATTCCATCCGTCTGCTTATGGCAAGCAGTTGAAGCACACCGCTTGGGCTCACGCCGTCGATGTGTAGCTAAAGCTAGCTGGATCCTTGTATCTATTGATCGCATCGTCGACGAGCGAGAAGACCTCTCTGGTCCTGGCAAGCAAAGCTTGTCGGGAGACCTGTCATCCATGCCGTGCTTTTTTATGATTCTACAGAAGAAGATGCCTCCGTCGATATCGGCGATTTTCGTTGCGCAGCAATGCTTCACAACAGGCCGTGTACATAATCGAGCTTCGAAGGTTTATGCTCTTAATGTCTCACCGTGTTTGCGGCTCGACAGAGAGTTGTCAAATTCTAAACGATGTCTTGTATCCCGACGGTACCCCGTAGGAACAACACGCCTGAGTTGTACCAGCAAGAGTGCATTCAAGTTTGCCGACAGTTTTCCTTACTTTTTAGAACTCATAATGTCACAAGTCAAGTATCGCTGGCTCCGCATGGATTGCTTCCGTCTCCCTCACTCTCACTCGCTCTCTCTCTCTCTCGATCTCTCTCTCTCTCTCTCTCTCGAACTCTGCGTTGTGAGCATAGAAGTACAGCAGTGCAGCCCCTAACATGTTTAAGACCACACGCGATGTCAACCCCTTTTAGTAGCAAAGCCCCTGACCTAACATGACTTTGCATTTCTCTACAATGCAAGCTTTGCGAACCGGCCTGGCTCGGACGTCTCTTGAAGGAGCCACCCGACGGAAAATAGGCGCCTCGCTCAAATTCACGACCTTGGCAGCACCGCCCCATGCGCCGAAAAGCTGGCTCCGACCGGATGAGGTTCGGACATCTGGCTCGTATCTTGACCTCGGAGCACAAGCGCTTCAATGGATCGCCGTTACCTTTAGTATCCTGTTGATAACTTCACTCGCAAGCGTACTTCGAAGCAGCATCTGCAGCAGGGGCCCATTATACTATGACTATAGTTAAGGAACCCCCTTAAATGGTATTGGTACTTATTTAGGCTATTTAGGCCCCTGTTGAGGCCAAGCAGCACCATGATGGACTTCCGAAGAAGCTCTGCGCCCTGCATCGCTTCGTACCTGCAACGACATGTGCAAGACTGTGCACGCCTTCTGGAAGGCAGCACCAAGCGCTAAACTATAGAGGCCTTAATAATTAGAATAGGGTTTCGGGGCCCATTATGCTATACGTATAATATGGAACCCCCAAAATAGTATTGGTAATTATTCGGGCTATTTAGGCCCCTGTTTTACCCGAAGCTCTCTTTCGATCAGTCGGGTCAGGACGGCCGAGGCTAAGGTAGGGCACTCGCATCTGCAAAATCCCCTGCAGATGATGTATGCGGTTCCATCGCCTCGTCAAGACAGGCCAAGATCACGCAGAGTGACACAGAAAACATTGGGGGTTGAGCTCTGGTGCGACTTTCCAGACTTGAAGAGCATCATCGAGTCAAACCTGAGCTGGTAATCAAGTTCATCTGCACTGCGTAAAATATCCGCGGCATCAACACAATATTCTGATTGGCAGGTGCGATATACTGATTACCGTAGCAGTAGTAACTGTTGTTGTCATTCCAGAAGCGTTATATAGCGGGAGGATGACCATCAGCTGCAGTCCGCAGGTAGTGGCCGCAGTCGGAGTAGATGTAGGAGCAGCAGCAGGAGGAATAGTAGGAGTAGCAGCAGAAGTAGTAGTACTACTACTAGAAAAAAGTAGAAGTAGTAGAAGTAGTAGTAGCAGTAGTAGTAGTAGTAGCAGTAGTAGTAGTAGTAAGAGTAGTAAGAGTAGCAAGAGTAGCAAGAGTAGTAAGAGTAGTAAGCGTGGTAAGAGTAGTAAGAGTACGAGTAATGCAGCAACATGTGTAAGCACCAGCTGCTAGCTTCTCGTCGTGGTCGCAGTGGCAATACTGGTTTTGTTCTTGCTGGCGGCGGTTATCGTAACACGGTCGTCGCTGCTGCGGTCGCGTCGTCCTCCCTGTATCATTAGTAGGAACAAACGACAAGTCGGCAATCGTGAAGTGCATTCAAAACTTTTTCAGCAACGGTCATGACAACCACAACACTGCCTGTCATAAGAACTTTCGTGCAACTTCAACTTCAAAAACATACCCGTTATAACGAATGACATCAGAGGCAAAAGCAGAATATATTCACAACAATAATGATGCAATAGTGGCTGAGGGCAGTGCAGTCGGTCGACCATTGCCAGCACTTGACAAACGCAGTCGAAGTACCAGTCCACATTGCCGTCCTGCGACGGTGCACGGTCTAGGGCCTGGGCGCATACAGTGGTTCTGCGTTCAGGTGCACGTCTACTCCCGATGCATATGATGCCCTGAACATTTTCAACCCATTTCAGAACAGCCGCGGCGGTCCTTGCAGTTCAGTCGGAACATCATGACGCCCCCGTTGCGCAAGTTGCAGAGGCCCAGTCGTAGCTGCTGGAACAGCAGTGCCCAGATGCCGAGAGCCGGATTGAGGCTCTGGGCTTTTGCCTTAGAAGATGGTGGCAGGCTCTTCACCAACTAGGGGCTTAAGGTGAACATCAGTTGAAATCTCAACAAATCGGGCTTGTCGGAAGCAGAGCTTCGAAGTGAACACAAGAACAGAGGCTTATCCCAAAGTCCTAAAGCATCCCAACAAACTGGTCGCAGAGTGCCGCACCAGAGCAGGATCCGGCCCGGGTTGGTCTGCCTGACTCGCAAATTGTGGCTGCAGCCCTGTCGCCCGTTTCGATCGTTCGCCCTTCTTGATGTATGAATATGAAACGACATGCGATAGGTATATATTTATATTATATTACATTATATTATATTTTGTTGTACTA
>BGNK01000096.1:51424-77664 GCA_003297005.1 Symbiodinium sp. clade A Y106 | reverse complement strand
AATGAGTCCCACGATTCCTGTCAGAAGGACCCCTAGGTAGAAGCCCGTCTAAAATCATGCAAAATCCCTTATGAAACCTCTACCAAGCGGACAGAAGACCATGCAACCTGCAATAAAACACCTGCCAAACCCCAAGCCAGCCTGTATAAAAAAAACCCTGAATTCATAAAGACATGTCACATCCTCATCAAACCCTAAAGGCCCTAAAGCTTTAAACAAACGCTTACAGCTCTGAGAAAGGCCCGATCAGACTGTCGGAGGCCTCCCACAGAAGGTCTCCGCTGCTTCCCATCCGGGATAGGCGAGTTGGAGGCACTGCTGCGACTGGGACTGGAAACCGGCAGATCCTCCGAGGGACTTTCTACAGATTCTTCAAGGGTTCGGCAACGGCTGTAAGAAAATTCCGGGCTTTACCAGGTATGAGCTCTAAAACAACAAGGGTCGAAGAGCGAACTTGCATAGGGTTTTTTGGGATGCTTATAAGAGTTCTCTAATTGGGTGGGTTTTTTGAAAGGCTTTAGCGAAGAGGTTTGTTGACCATTCTATGTTGGGGTATCTGCATTTAAAAAAATTTTTAAGGCTTGATGAGGTTCTAGTGAAGGTATTCGGGTTTAGGGGTAAAGACCACGTAAGCAAAAGAACTGAAGCCATAGCCCTCAACCCTCAACCCAAAAGCCTGGACTCTTCCAGAACGTAAACCTCAACACAGACCCCCAAGTTGAGTACAACAGGGGCNATTTAATTGAATCCCAATGCATGCCCAACCCCTCCCCAACCCCACTCAGCCCTAACCGGCCCTACCCGGCCCTACTCGGCCCTACTCGGCCCCACTCGGCCCGAACCCCCCAGGCGGTTGCTTTCGGTTTTGGGGTCGGCGGCATTGGCGGCAGCCATTAAATATCTATAGGGAGGGGGAAACCCGGTGGGCCCCATTTTGGCTGTTTTAAGTGACATGGAACTCGCTCCCTTGGTGAAACAGACGCAGAGATGTTGACATGCTACTACACCAAGTGCCATAGATGTCGTGATTCAAGACCAACCACCCGTAGCGGAAGTCTGAAGACGGGGCTGTCGCTGTATGTTGCTATTGCACTTGCAGGGCTCGCACCGTGATATGCTCCCTGGAGGGATCCACCAACTGTACTTTGTTTTGAATATCACGGAGCATGTCTTTAGCATTCGGTGGCTTCGTCTGGGTAGAGGAGCTGGTGGAAAGCTCCTGCACTGGCTGCAGTTGGAGCAGCACCTTACCACGACCAACCGAACGCACATGTCCAACAACCGGGCAGACTAGTCAGTAGTGAAACACTTGAGCTGTAGAAGAGCATGCGCGGAAAGGTACATGTGCATGTGTACGTAACAGTGCAGACTTCATGATGCACGTGCGAGGCATGTACGGCATGCACGCACATGCAATGGTTTTCCGCGGGATCGCATCATGAGCTCTCTCGGGATTCCGGGATTCTTGCGACAGTCCAAAACATCAAAATTTGACCGGCTTGGCCGGCGTTCCAAACACGGTGGCTCCTACCTACGGCTGCTCGACCGCATGCGATTGCGGCAAGCTTCTTCATCATGCGAGCCTTGACACTGCGGCGTCCCTGCAGTCGGGCCGCGAATGTGGGCAGAGGAGCCAGATTTGTGTTATAAAACACACAGGCTTCCTCAATCCAGAATGCATGGCTGTGGGGCCTGAGCGAATTGACGCAAAATTCAGGGGCCGGATCCAAGCATTGAAGCTTTCGGACATGTTTGTCCGCACCCTGTTGCAGCTTCGCTTCTGCGACACGGTCGGTTCCCGCTTACTGCATTTGTGGTTGCGGCGGTGAAAGGCATCCACTATGTATTGTTTGACACTAGGGAAACTGTCAGGATGATGTTTTCGGACATAGGCCTCCGCGCGTCGTAATGGATCACGACGTCCGGAGCAAATTGCGGATTTGCGAAAAGCCCATGTAGCAAGCGATCCTTGTCCCCTGAGACTCGCTTGTTTTGTGCTCCAAAGCCGCCAAGACCTTCTGGATGAAGGGTTCATTGCGAACTGCCATCCCGCAGGCCGCTTTGGCAGTGCCAAGGGGAGAGAATCCCTTCTGGCACAGCTGCACGATCGCTCATCCTCACGAAGAGCTTTCCGTGGTCGCCTTGGCAATTGTTTAGGGTCGATACCTGGAACAAGATGACGATGCAATCCGAAATTCCCATCCATGGCCACCTCTCGCACGCCGTTCAGGGGATGGAAAATCAGAGGCTGACTGCGGCTAAGTCGAACGACCTCCTTGGCCGGGTAGCCGATGTTGAAGGGGACAACCTGGTCAGGTGTTCTTTTCGCCACAGCATAAGCCTCGACGGCGTCATGTGCTGGCTTTCAGACTCTCACACAAAGAAAGTTAACCTGAAATACGTGCGGCCAAGGAGTAAATCGGCGCTGGCAAAGCTGAGCGCGGGACTTGCCCCCAAAAACAATTTGTAGGAGACTAGTCCCCCAGATATTTGGTATGTGTGTGTGTTTTTTGTTTTTGTTTTTTTGTTGGTTTGTTTTTTGTCTTTTTTGGCTCTTGGTAGCTTAGAGGCTGCTATTCCGCCTGGAGGGTCTTATGTCCAGTATGAGGACGAGAATATTTTAAAGCAGCGCACGTGTTTTAAAGCAATGCTTCTGTGCTCATGCGGGTCGACGTGCAAAGATCATAGGACGCAACAAGGGCTTTGGTAGACGTAAAACAGGAATGCAGGGCCTACCGGGTTTCCCTCTCTGTGTATATACATATATATATATACACATGCATATATCTATCTATCTATCTATCTATCTAGTGCACGGATACGATTTCTCTACATGTGCGTGTGTACAGTCGTCTTCTTTATAAGTGTATCTTATCCACCCACCTTGCGCAAAGGAAGATACTGGGCATCGGAGATCACCATGTCGACCTGGTGCTCGCAGCCTTGGCAACTGGGAGTTTCAGAAACTTAGGGGTACCTTCAAAGGGATCCTTATATAGGGTTCCTTAAAGGGATCTATAAGGGTTCTATAAAGGGTTTAGGGTTTAGAGCTTCCGAAAATTAGGGGTACCTTATTTTGGGGTCCTTATAGTAAGGATCTTACTATTTAGGCAAACCATATTGGGGTCCTCTATTTTCGGAAACTCCCAACTCTGGCTCCATGGGATGCCAATCGAAGAGGCAGTGCGGCAGTGGGTTTTGGGTTCAGGGTCGGCAGCAGACTTACAAATCGTGAGCGACACTGTGAGCAGAATGTAAGCCATGCTCCTGCTGTTGGTTCTCGTTGCTCCGCTTCTTGCTCGCGCTCCTGCTGCCTGCGACCACGACTACGACGACGACTACTGCTACTTTAGTACTACTCTGAACACCATTACCACCATTAGCATCACCACCGCCATCAACAAAATGATTCTTGTCATCCTCATCATCATCGTCGTGATGACTGCGTCTGTCACTGGCTTTCATCACTCCGCCGGGGTGCCGGGTTTGACAGGGGCATGAACACCAATGAACACCATTACCACCATTAGCATCACCACCGCCATCAACAAAATGATTCTTGCCATCCTCATCATCATCGTCGTGATGACTGCGTCTGTCACTGGCTTTCATCACTCCGCCGGGGTGCCGGGTTTGACAGGGGCATGAACACCAATGCGGTCTAGACAATTCAGGGAGGTGACCTGGCAGGAGTACACGTGGCACTGCTAGCCATGCTGCATAAAGTATTGGCAGATGTTCTGGACATCTGCTGCCGTCATGTGTTGATATTGCGGCAGGATGCAACAAGGCCGCATGCATCAAGCTGTAAGAGCCTTACAATCTTCTGGCTCGAGAGTCAGCATATCCCGGAACTTCACCTGTGCCGGCAAGCAAAGCGCACAAGCTGTACTTCCCTCAGGTGTTTGACGGGAGTCGTGTTGGATTGCAGTTTAAAGCTTGAACCCCATAAATGGGGGTCAGGGTTTAGGGTTTCAATGTTTTCCAGGTAAGGAACTATCCATTTCTCCAAACCAAGCCGTCAGTCCCTGAAATCCCAAATCCTCACCCAGACCCACTCGGCCTGGAATTTTCTTTCGTCGGGCGTGCTCCAGGTAAAGAGCAGTCGGAAGCCACCCTCCGTGACAGGCAGGCTGATCCCCCAGCCCCTGATGCAGATGCGAGGCTTCGATTTTGGATTAACGCTCCAGAGACTTTAGAGCCTACGGTTGCATGGTCCTGGGGTTCGGACTGGGGGCTTGCGATATAGGGGCCTTAACAATTAGAATAGGGTTTTGGACTCCCAAAATAGTCTAGGTAGTTATTTAGGCCCCTATAGCAGGGCCATCTGGGAGTTGGACCTTCAGACGATCCGCTGGGCAAGTGAAAAACTGTTCACGGGTATTGCCATAAAACGATTTACCTTTTGTGAGACTATCGGGTTTGCCGCGGGCAGGATGCAGGGGACGCTTGCCAAGATATAGCCTGCCCCCAAAATAGGCCCTTATGCAAGCTCCTGAAATCCTAAGTCCGTACATGTGCATGTGCACAAGTATGCATGCATGCATGTAAGGTGTATGCTTAAGAGTATCATCATCATCTTCTTCATCATCGTGGTCTGCTTCTTCATCATCATTCTCATTCCTTTCCTAATAATATTTTGCATGTGTGTATTTGCTACCTTGACATGACACAAACAGCCGTCGTGCTCCGCTCGCCTCCTCCTCCTACTCATCATCACAATACGGACACAAAAAAACAACAGCAACCACTGGAGGAAACTTATTTCAAAGAAACCTAGCAGAAAATCCTGAAACAACATGTTCCTTGTTTATTCAGGACCCACCAAAGAGGGACCCCTGATTCTTACGACTCTCCCACCCCGCCCCGCCACACGCTGCAAGCGCTGCCTCTCGCAGCGTGGGTCACTGCACATAAACCTGGAGAAGCCGCCCGGCCTTGGCATGCAAAGCGGTTTAGGGTTTAGGGCTTATATATAGGGTTTAGGGTTTAGAATTTAGGGCTGATCACAGGATTGGTTATAGGGTTCGGAGTACTGATCCCACCTTCCTAACGAATTTGTTGGGGGACTCTCAGCTTCAAGATGCCGGCATAGGGGATGGGGCTATGTTACAAAGTGAAGTCTCGTCTTGCAGATTTAGCCTGAATGCAGCCTCGGCACGCGCATGCTATGTCCAGGAACGTATAGCCTCAGCCAAGCATTCTGGCGGCATCGTGCGCACCAGCAAACTGGAGGCAAAGGTGCCGGCGGGTTCCAAGCTCTTTCTGAAATCCTTGAGTTGCCTCAAAGATGTCTCGCATGACCTGCCGGTCTCGCGCATCCACAGTGCCACAGACTCGAACACACTCGCAAGAACCGCTGTGCTTGAAGTCGTGCTACTTAAGATGCTTGCTTGTGCGCAGCGCGGCCATGATGAAGCATACCCCTTGTGCACGTTCCCTAGACACGGAGCACAGGATCTTGTTGGTATTTGTCACAGCTGCGCAAGTAATGATTCTGAAGGCAATCAACGTCACGAATTCGCTGTGTCGGTCAACTTTCACATGCATGTAATACAGGGGCTTTAAGAATTAGCATAGGATTTGGGGGCTCCACATACTTACAACAAGGAGCCCCTAAAATAGCATAGCTAAATATGTAAGCCCCTATATCAGTCTGCTGATGCACCTTGGCAGTCTTGTCGAAGTGAATAACCTCAGTCGATGTTTAGGAGTTTAGGGTTTAGGGTGCTTTTCAAGGGTTTAAGGCTTTAGGGTTCCGTTTTCCTACTTGTCGGGTATCATGGGGAAGCAAAGGTTAACCTTTTTCATAATATAAGGATTACATAGGGGTTATACTACCCCAAAAGGTTAAAGGTTACCTACTCTACTACCCAAACCCTAAACCCTAAACCCTAAAACCGTTCCGTTTAAGGCTCAAGGTCGGCTCGAAGCTCCCAACCCTCGAATTTGCCCACCAAAGGCCGCGAGACTTCGAGCAGGGGGGGTAATGTAGGGGGCCTCAATAGGTAGAATAGGGTTCCTTTAAAGGGGTCTAGAAAGCCTACTATAAGGGCTATTATAAGGATGTAGTATAGAGGCCTTAATTTGAATAGAGTTTTGGCGGGTTCCTTCTTTTTTTACAATAGAATTTTTTCCCCAAGCCCAATTCTAATTATTAAAGCCACTACATTCGGGTTTAAGGGTCTGGAGTTCGGGGTCTTCTAGGGTTGCTACCTATGGACCAAGCAACCTACCGCTTTTGGGGAACCAGACCAAGTATATATAGAAACCATACCAAGGAACCCTAAACAGGTACAGTAGGATTTTTCGGCTACAGGTAGTTGTTTTTTATGTGTGTTGATCCTGGAACAGGTAAGGTTTAGGGTCTCGGGGAGTCATATAGGCCCTTTCTTTTGAGGTGCAGGGCTCACAAACCTCATCTTCAAGGACAGGCGGCATTCTTCTCGAAGCCGCCTTCATGCCACTTCTGGCCCCAGAACACCGGCTCACCTTTTGGGGCTTAGGGGTTTAGGGGTTTAGGGAGCTCACCGTACCGCTTATACCCGCAAACTCCCTCAAGGCCCATGAAGGCTACGACGAGGCCTGGTGGGTTTTGCCCGAGTTGTTGGGGTTCCGGAGACTCCCGCGAAGGAGCTTCTTCTTTGGTGTCTGCCATGGCAGCACATGTGAGGTGATGGATAATATAGGGGCCTTAATAATCATAATAGGGTTTTGGGCTCCTGTATAGTATAAATATATCAAAAAGCCCGAAGGAATAATACTGGCAATTCTTAAGGCCCTTATATTAAACCCCCGTCCTGCAAGGCCATGATAGTCGGATGCTCATTAGTCCATACGCCGTTAGGTTGTGGTGGGTGGAGTGGCTTGTAGAAGGGCTCTACGCTTCAGGGTTTCGGGTTTAGCTGAGGGTTCACCAAAGGAAGACCTGTAGGTCTCTCTTGTACTTACTATAGGGGCCTTAATAATTAGAATAAGGTTTTGGTGTATGTTATGAACCCCCAAAATAGTATAGGTAATTACTACTGCCCCTAGATTAGACTACAAACCACAGTATACTCATTGCTTCATCTGAGCCTTCTAGCCGAGATCTTTCGAGGGAATTATATAGGGTCTTGAGGCTTTTATGGCCTGTGAGATCGTTGTGAGGAGCACTGAGAGAAGATACAGGAAACCCCCCAAAGTTGGAAGCCTGATTAAGGACAAGTAGCTGGGATTCCCCATACATTTCTCTTAAGGATTGAGGCTACTGGGCAACTTTTGGGCTTCTACTGTACGTGGATAGAGTCTACGGTTGTAGGGCTCAGTAGCCTCGTACTTCCTGTTTCAGCTACAGTTTTGACTGAAGCTGCGGCACCGTCGGGGCGGGCAGTTCACTGCGACATGATGAAGGCCCTGCATGTGCTGGCGAGGTGGTCCCTCTCAGATCTTGATGCGCTTAGAGCTCAAGGGTTTAGGTAACCAGTGTAACCAGCGTTTAGGGGTTTAGGGTTTAGGTTTAGGGGTGTAGGATTTATGGTTTAGGGGTTTAGGGCTTAGGGGTTTAGGGTTCGTCTAGCGTTTACAGAGCTCGGGCTTATAGGCACAGGAGAGCCATTGGCTAGTGTGAAGCGCACACTGCTTGGCAACAGCCGTACGACGTCAGGTACTATAGGGGCCTGAACAAGTAGAATAGGGTTTTGGGCCCAGTATACTATATCTATAAGCAGTTATTTTAAGCCCTATAGTGCAGTCACGGTCGCTCTTTTCGCTTAAATCATGAGTCAACAAAAGGCTCTCAGAAGGGCTTCCGATCATCAATTGCTGCCAAAAGCTCGATTCCACCTGCAAGCATCCACATGTGGCCGCAGGGCTCACCAGAATTGCCTCTGACGTACTGCAACAGACCCTTAATACCAAGCAAGACCATAAAACGACAAACTAAACCGCAAAATCTCGTCGGGCCTGTGAAACTCCGACAGCGCTTCCTTTGAAAGGCTTGGTTTCACCTGTCGTGGAGCGACACTGCGAGCAACAAAGTCACAGCCCGCAGCTAAGCTTCGCCAATATGACCGGTATGCCACAATGTAACACAAGAGCCACTGTGGGATAAACTAGACTATGCGACAGTGATACACTATAGTCTACAGAATCCAAAGTGTGTTGCCAGGCTAGCTCATATTGTATGGAACATTGGAATATGTTTCATCTTCGCACGCAGCTGTGGTCTACTGGTGCGTAGAGTGTGCCAACATGCGGCCCATTCACTAGCAATTCATATGAAGAAAAGAACATAAAGAACCGTGGCCTTGTGGATCGCGGCTTGAAAATCCGTTAGAACGATGGCTCGTATACCATCCGGTGTGGCGGACACCATGACCTGCCGTTGTGGCAAGTATACATTCAGCTACGGCAAACCATGATCTGCGACAAGACGGGTACCGTAGCAGGACTGCTAGAATAGTAACCAGCAACGACACGGCCAACAACGGCCATAAGCACACGTTCACTTACGAGCATAACCTTCCGAGCGTGTGTTGAGGCCAGACCGGAGGGGCCCCACTGCCTCTGGACGCAGACCTCGAACAGGACCCATCGCAGCCTGAAGCACTGTCTACGTAACACGTCTGTTTGTAGATGCTTGTGCAGATGTATTCGTATGATGCATAGACCTGCACATGTGAAACGGAGGCCTCACGCGTCAACGCCGCAAGGTCAGAGCCTTGGGCTTGTACTCGACATGAGGCAATGCGCAGAAAGCGTGGAAACGAGCAGTTCTCTGTCACTTGGCACGGAGCAGGAGTAGCCTTCGGTCATGCTGGCAAGCCTGAGCTGTTTTCGAGACGACCTAAACAACCAAAACGCCCCAAAAACCCTAAACCGTAAACCCCAAACCCTGAATCCCAGACGAATAATGGCTGCCATCTGTGGGCCTGTTGAAGTCAGCACTGGTCAAGTTGTGCCTGGCTCCGTGCAACTCCTGCACTTGCAGTTCCGCATTGTTTTGGTTTATCTGTCTTTGTTTGAGCAATCTGTCCGTGTTGTGAACTGTGCTATTTCTGCCAATACATAAGCCGGTGATTTTGGTTGTTCTTTTGAGTCTGCCTTTATAAAAACCACGTGATGCTTCTGATGGTTGTACACCACAGTGGATGGTCTTACTCACGTCCATACAGTTAGATGATCGAACTGAAAAAATGTGCTGGTTTAGCTACTTTATCAAGATAAGTCTTCTGACCTTGCCCTTTATCCTTGGTAAGGGTCCCTTGTGTAGGGGTTAGTTAAAGCTTGAACCGACATCTCCAAGACGGAGGCCGTTAGACGTGGCTTCCCGTGCAACCTAATTAGATATTCTTTGAGACTTCCAGCCGTCTGCTTGGGGTTGAGAGTCCCAGAAGCTGTCCTTGCTGACAAGCGCACTCCTTGTTGTGGCATCTGGCAGAGGTATAAGTATTCGCCTGACACACATCTCTCCACGACAGAGAAAAGGCCCGCGGTGGAAGGAACAGCCCTCAAAAGCCTGGGGAGACGCCGAAGAACGGCATCATCCAATTCACTTGGCCTGCCATCCGAAACTGGGTTCCTGTGAAGGGATTTAGTTTAAGTTGCTTTTTTATCAGGAAACCATATTATTTACTGTAGATTCTATAGATCCCTAATATGGTAACTCAAACTAAATTCCTTAACAAGAATCCAGGGAAGTCGGCTTGCTGACAGTGCAGCTGCGAAATGCCAAAAGCCGCATCACGGACTGGCTTTGGGACACGCGAAAATCCGATGGAGCTTGGCTACAAGCTGCTACAAACTCAGCCCGCCGTTGGCGGAGAGCTACATCTGAGGGTTGCTCCAAACCAGGGTTCATTTCATTAGGGTCTAGGGTTTAGGGTTTACATAGGGTATGGCCAAAGTGTAACCAAAAGAACAAGCAAATGCTATAGACACAAACCTGCAACACGCAAGACCCTAAGATTGAATCTAGAACAGCCCCTCTGGTGGCATTGTTTGGAACAGTACCAAGGCCTGGATAGTTAGAAGAAGGGTTTTGGGAAGGATTATGCTGTTTGAGTTATATGGGGAATTTCGAACCCTAAACCCTCACGCTCAGAACAACCCTTCCTCTGACATTAGCTGGAAGTTTGGAAGTCTTGAAAGTATGTGAGACACTTGTCGCCACCATCTTCGGGAGCGACTCATTCCAAACCAAATCCTGCAGGCAAAACGGTTTAGGGTTTAGGGGTTTAGGGAAAATCTGTGGGAGCAGCCGAGCATATGGGCTTAATATACTGGTCTTTGATAATTACCAATGCTATTCCTTAGGTTCCTTGGTACAATAATGTACTATATCTCCAGAACCCTATTCTAATTGTTGAGACCCCAAGAGTAGGGCGGTAGGTTCGCGGGGTTTCGAGTTCAGAGCTTCTGTGCAGGTCTTAGAACCACCGAAAACTTACTTTTTTAGGGACCCAAGTAAGCAAAAACATACTCTAGTTCATGGTTGGGATAGGATTAAAAATGTACATGTGTTATTCCTTATTGGGTTTAAATACCCATAAAAGTCTGAAATGTGCCCAACTATGACAAAGTACTAAGGAACCCAAAGAAGGGTAGGGCCTTGGGGGTTTAAGGGAGGGTTTAGGGGGCAGACTTTTCAAGTCAAGGCTCACAGCGGGTTTAGGGTCAGTGCTTAGCGCCAATATAGAATCTTGCAGAATGTAGGAACCTGACTAAGAAACCCTGGGCCTATAACCCCAAATATAGTAGGATTCATAATAAGGAACCCTATTAAAAGCCCAAGGTTTCTTAATCCGGCTCCTACATTACATCGGGACTGAATTCGGTTGAAGTCACCTCAAGCCATCCCTCAGAGCTTCAGTGTCAGAAACTGGGCCGTAAATTAGACTCCTCAGAATATCACAAAGCCCGTAAACCCCTTATACTAGCCCTGATACTATCCTATACTATAGCAACTCCAAAGCCCAAACTGACCTCACCTACGACCCCCATCCTTCGGCGTTGTGCATCGCGGTGGTGATCATCCGCTCAAGCTTCGCTTCAGAGCCTCCGCTTCACAGGAGGACTTCGCTAAGAAAGAGACCTTCATCATCAGAATGTGGTGTGAGGTAACTTGCGGTACAGCTATGCTAAGCTAAGGAACCTTGAGGAAGACTGTAGCATTGGTAGCTATTCAGGTTGTAACATTGGAGCAGCTCTTTCCCGGCAGTCCCTGGGGCCGGAGCCGTACTCTGGGAGAAGCAGCAGATTGAAGCCTCGCGGCCATGCAGCGAACGAGAGCGAATCAAGAACCATAGCTCGTCCCAGTACTCCGACCGGAGGTGTATTCAGAAACGACCCGCAACATCCTCACTCCATGATCGCCCTGCAGAATAGGGGCTTAGATGATGACGTCTACAAAAGAACGTATGTTTAATCCAGTATCTTGGCTGAGCGTCCTTGTTACGTTCCCACTCGACCTTTGCTCCCCGTTCTGCCGAAGCCCGAAGGCCCCAGCCCTCAAACTCCAAAGCTGAGCCCTTGAAAGCTTAAGTTTAAGGTAGACCCCAACACACCCTTCTCGTCTACAGTTTTCCGGAATTTTCAAGCAGCAAACGATCCCGTAGTGGAAGCCTCAGAAATGCGAATACTGAGTATAGAGACTCCGCAAAACGAGAGACCCTGCGCCTACAGCAGCTCTCAGATTTCAGTCAAGGCTGGGACTGGCAGCCTCTCCTAAACCCTAAACCCTGAACCCTAATCCCTACACCCTAATCCCGAATCCCTAAACCCGAAACCCTCTTAGTCCAGGGCATGTGTGCGCTGTCGGAAGTCGCTCAGTAGGCTCCTTGGCCGGCATGAGAAAACTCCTTGAATGCGCTTAATACAGGGGCACTAAGAATTAGAATAGGGTTTTGGGGTATATTATATTATAACCATTATAAGGAACCCCACAACAGTCAGCATCCGAAGCCCAGTCATATTCCTTTGCGTTGCAAACCAGGGATCATGTTAATGCTCACTAGGCCGAACCTTTGGAGTGAAAACCGCCAAGCCCGACAACCTCGACACTGAAGCCTGAAAACAAAAACGTCATTTCTACTCATGCAGTTCCCTAAACCGAAACCCCTAAAGCCCTGTGTAAACCCTTCAACCCCACACCCCAAACCCCCAAAGCCCTAAACCAAAACCCTAGACCCTCAAGTGCCCCCAGGGGAGTTGAGTTTCCCAGAGACTCCAACATCCCTTAATTAAGGAATATACCTTAAATCATATTAGGGATCCTACTATAATGTAAGGTATATCCCTTAATTAAGGAATATACCTTAAATCATATTAGGGATCCTACTATCATGCAAGGTATGTTCCTTAATTAAGGGAGATGTTAGAGTCTCTGGGTTATGAGCCCGAGGCATCTCCATTGCGTTGGATGACGAGCTGTAGCTCCTGAAGTCCCCCCACCTTGTGTCGCTATTTGGGAGTTTCCGAAAATAAAGGGTACCTTATTTTGGGGACTTCTTTTATCAGGACCCTACTGTTTAGGGTACTATATCAGGCTGCCCTATTTTCGGAAACTCCCTTTTCTGGGTTTAGGGTTTCGGGCTTTCGGGTTGAGGGTTTAGGGGTTAGGGTACACTAGGGGTTCAGGGTTTCAGGGCTTCAGATTTTTCGGGGTTTGAGTTCGGAGTTCAGGGTGTCAGGCGCTGGGGCCTTGGCGCTGAGACTAGGGCTCGGGGTTCTGCTGCACTATAGCCTATAGCTATAGGTATAGCTATAGGTATAGCTATAGGTATAGCTATAGGTATAGCTATAGCCATAGCTATAGCTATCTATATATATATATATGCTATGTAGACATGAGGGGATACTAGATGGAATGCTATTGCCAATTGTTCCGACCTCTATGTGATCAACCCAGAGCTTGGGATTTTCTCGGGTTCTGCGCAGGTGATCGCTGCAGTGGGGCACGCGACTCGCCGATGTGGAAGCGCAGTTTGGTGCCCCAGTTGCTGCACGAGAAGTTCTGGGTTCTGCGAACTCCGGCAACGATGCTCAGCATCTGACGGGAGCGAGGTCGCTACCCGTCACGAAGGACAGAAACCGCTTCTTCTGAACCTGAAACAGCATGAAGGCTTCGGCGAAAGACGTAGAAGAAGACACTTTCAGGAGCCTTGTCAAAGTTCAACAAAAGGTCCCAGAAGGACTTGATGTAGGGCGAGTCCTGCAACAACAGATTGCTCACCTGGATATTGGCAAAACTATCTGTATATTGTATCTGTGTGTATGTCAATGTATGGCATACCATACCATGCCATGCCATCCATGCACAGGGAGAGAGAGAGAGAGAGAGTGACAGAGAGAGAGAAAGACGAGACAGAAAGAGAGAGAGAGAGAGAGAAAGAGAGCGAGAGTCCCTATACCGTCATGGTGAGAAGGTTTCTCCTCCTGGTAGCCATCATAGTGGGCATTTTTCCGCAACTGCGAAAACTCCAGCTCCTGATGCGCTGGGGAGCTCTGGTCGTGCTGAATGCTTAGAAAGTTCCTAGGACAATGGCTAAACCCTTTTTCCCTATAGACCCTGTAATTTCTATAAACTCTCTCAACCAAACACTGAAAACCCGAAACCCCTACACCGACTCAACCCCTAAACCCTCAACCCCTATGCCCTCAAAGCCCAAAAATCCTATGTCTGGGGGTGCTTTTGGAGCGCTCTTGGCAGCCCTCATAAGCCCTGATAGATCCTTATAGTAACCATTGTAGAGGCCCTAAACCCTCAACCCTGAAGCAACCCCAAAAGGACCGTAAATAAACCCCCAACCCTGAAACCCTAAAACCCCAAACTTGAGAGGAACCCCTAAAAATGCCCTAAACCCTAAACCTTAGAGAAACACCTAAATAAACCCTAAACCTTAGAGGAACCCCTATATAAACCCTCAACCTTAGAGGAACCGCTACATAAACTTGTAAACCTTAGAGGAACCGCTACGTAAACTTCTAAACCTTAGAGGAGAACCTCTATAAAGTACTAAACCTTAGAGGAAACCCTCTATAAACGACTAAACCTTAGAGGAAACCCTGTATAAACTGCTAAACCTTAGAGGAAACCGTATATAATCTACTAAACCTTAGAGGAAACCCGACTGCATACAGTCGTATGTGCGATCAGCGGCATCCTGCTCTCCGCAGACGATGAGCTCTAACTCGGCGCTGTGAAGCGCCTTGTCAGTATAGGGGTTTGGGTTTAGGGTTTAGGGTTTTAGGGTATAGGGGTTTGGGGCATAGGATAGTTTAGTATAGTATGAAGAGAATAGAGAGTAGAGTAGATCAAAGAAAACCCTAGAGAGCGTCGCAGCCGGCGTAAGCACACTGCTCTCAGCTCGACTGCTCGGTAGTCGCATGCACTGGACGGCTTGGCCCGAGACATTGAAGAGTGGGGAGTCGCACACCTGCCCGTCTAGCTAGTAGAGTTTCAATTTTCTTTATTGCGGTTTAAGGATGTTTAGGGGGGTTCAAGGCAGTTCAAGGTTCAGGGGCTAGAAGCAGAGCTCCTTGTGGTAGCGCCCCGTGATTTGACGAAGCTTAGCCCGCTGCTCGCCGCACTCCCTTCCGGAAGGGCTCAAACTGGCGCTCGACACCTGACAGCTTGCTAATTGCAGCGATATGCTACAACTAGTCATGACAGCCACACGGCATCGTCACTGAGAGCGGCGCTTTCTGTCAGCAGCCATTCACAATAAAGCCTGACGAAATCCTCACGATTGCTGTAGGTAACGGCCTTGTCCTTGCCATCTTTGCCTGTCGTGATGAACAAGCGTCAGCTTCTCAAGAACCGCTCGAGAAGCTAGCTTGCACCTGGGCTTGCAACACAGGCCCTAAACCTTAAACCGTTCAGCACAGGCCGGGACTGCAAAGCTCTCGTGACTCCGTTTTGCCATTGACTTCGAAAGTCACGACGAAATCGAGACCTCAGTCTTGCACACCTCACTCAGAGAACCCTGGGAAGTCACAGCAACACTCTCCAGGACAGGGGATCATGCAGAAGGTGTTCTCGAAGACTGCATTCAGCTCCTCCTCCTGCAGAACCTGCTCCTGCGAGGATGCACACCGTCTGCCCCTACATCAGCGAGTGACAAAGCATTGTGCGAAATTCGTGGAACCCATCGGCATCTCTTGTCTATTGCCTGGGAGTCTGGGCATGCAGGAGAGAAAGTTGAAAGCACCAGGCAGATGGCTTTCACTGCCAGGTTCCAAGGTCAGGGCCCATCTTTCGCTACGTCAGGGCTTAAGGCGCACTTTCGCTTCGGTCTGGCGTGCTCGGATATCAAACGAAAGCACAACTTAACATGAGATGGTCCACTGCGATCTCTTGCGCCGAGACTTCTGCATTCTTCGAAACCGAGCCAATCCGATTGCCAGGACTCGGCCTGCTGACAAGCTTAACCATCGATTGAATCGGATTTAGGGGGTAGCCCTCCCAAGCTTCAACCGAAGCAACGGATGCCTGCCCCTTCCTGTTAATCGTGCAACCAAACACAGACTCTCAGACGAAACTTTCGGAATAGCCCAGAAGGCCCCATGGAATTGGGGATGCGCACGGACGGGCTCCGGCTCCCAGGAAAGAAGCGAACGCAGGGACAGGTAGGTGTCCGGATAAACCTCGGAGAATATACTTGGACCAACAGCTCAAGTGCAACAAGGGTGACCACAATAAGCCTTGTCTGAGAGGACAGCATGCCGAAGATCCTCAAGCCCCAAAGGCTCGTTCTTGATCTTCTTGAAAACCACAGGCGGGAATCGCCTTCCGATCTCTGACTTGCGGCTGGCAGGAAGTCAACCCATTCGATCTGGGAGCACTGGGAGCTCCCGGCACATCCAGCCCGGGCATGTTGTTGTAGACCACAAGGCCAAGGATCACACCAGCCTGCAGCCGGCTCTGCAACACTTCTGATCTAACGCGAACCTCAGGCCCTGAAGCAACCCTAGCGATTGAAAGGGCTGGACGCCCACACCATGAGAGGATTCGGCACCAAGACACTGCCGCCCGAACCATAAGTACGAACATCATCGCCCTGCTACAGCAGTTCGCCGATGGCCCTCCCAGTCATCATCGGTATCACAATGCCGTCATCTGCATCTTCGTCATCCTACTTGTACTCGGGGCCACACCTACATCCTCCTCCTGCTCGCCATAGCAATCACCATCGCGGACAGCACCATTACTGAACTTATCGTGGTCAATCAAAGCGTACCCTAGACCCCAAACTCTGCAAGCCTTAATCCCTCAACCCTACACCTCCAACTACTTCCGACCCTCACCCCAAAAGCCCCTAGTTCCGCCTCCCTAACTCACTAAACGGCCCAGAGCTAACCCTAAACCCCGAACACCAATCCCTAAGCCCAGGCACCAGCCAGAAATCCGTGGACTCACTCGACGAGGCCGAGTTGAACCAAAGGACGCGAGCATCTTGGCTTCGGGTTTAGAGGCCTTGGGAGTTTAGGGGTTTAGCGTAGAGGTGTGTAGGGTTTGGGGGTGCTTAAGGATTGTGGTTTGGGAGTTTTGAATTTATATAGGGACTTAGGGTTTTGGGAGTTAGGATTCAGGGCGTTTGGGGATTTAGGCTTTGGGGGCTTGGGGGTTTAGGGTTTACAGTTGGGGTTGAGGGCGTTGCGATTTCGTGTTTAGGGGTCTGAAGCCCATGGGCTTCAGTTCAATTCTACAATAGGATATTGGTCGTTGCCAGTCCTGGAGAACGCTGTATGTATATGAATATGTATGTATAAATGCGTAGAAACTTAATACTTACGACATTTATGCGTATATGTATGCATATAGACATATACATATACATACATATGTATATGTACATACATATGTGTATGTATTTATATATGTGCATATGTAGGATTATGTAGGTATCAAACATACATACAGAATGCATACGCACATACGTGTGTGTGTATATATATATATATATGTATACACACAGATATATCCGCACACACACACACACACACACTTTACATGTGTATATGTATACATATACATATATATATATATATATATATATATGTATATATATATATATGGATACAGGTATATATATATATATATATTTACATGTGTATGTGTACATATATATATATATACATATATACATATATGTAGATACAGATAGGTAGGTAGATATACTGCTTGCTTTCTTGACTGACTGATTGACTGATTGATTGATTGATTGATTGATTGAGTGATTGATTGACTTACTGATTGATTGATCGATCGGTTGGCTGGTTGATTGATAGATTGATTGCGGGTGGTGGCTACGATGATTCATATTGTAGGCTGGCTTGCCATAGACGCTTAACCGTACTCGTTGTTCTTTCACGTTTGTTATTTCAGATTGCCGCATGTTCTTCCCAAACATTCAGTACGATTCACGGTGCATCAGCTTTTAAGCTTTTGTTATACAAGCAGATGGCATGACCGTGAAATGTCAATAGCAGCAGCATGAGCAACAGCACGAACTTGACACGATGACAGAGTGTGTGTTCGTGTATGTACATATATATATATGGTCAGGCATCTGGCGTTCCCAGCCCCCCCCCCCCCCCCCCCCCCNCGTTGGAGCTGCAGCTGGAGAAACGGCCAGGCGTCACAGACAAGGCCGGCATAGTACGCAAGCCCTACGCAAGCCATAAATCCTATAACGTAGCGCAGTAGCGCCTGCTCCTGCTTTTAACCTTTACCTAAACTTCAAACCCTACACCTAACCCTAAACCCCGCCTAAATGCAGGCTCTAAGCTTAAACCAGGCAGAAACTGTCAACCCTAACGAACCTACACCCCAAACACTCCCTACGCCCTTGTCGACTTGAAGCCTTGTACCTTTTAACCCAAGACCCTAAACCCAAATTCAAAAGCTGAAGCTAGACCCAAAACCCCAAAACCCCCACAACCACCCCACAGGGGGAAGAGGGAACCCACACTCCATCCCACAGGAGGGGGGGAATCCTGGACCATAGACCATGGAGGGGGGGAGGGGGGGGGGCCGCGGAGCGCGTGACCATATATACATACATACATACATATAACATATATCAGTCAATTACCTTATACTTGACTAATAAGCGCTGACGGGCTGACTGACTGAATGAATGAATCAATGATGTGTTGGAGCCCATCCTCAGCCAGTCGTGCCCAAATCCGACACGCTCTACGACCGCTCTGTACCTACGTCAGTCTTCAGTCTGGATCCCCTTACAGTACTCACTGAACCCTACATTCCAGAGCGATGTCAGAAAATCAAACGTCAGGGCCGGGATGCTTTGAGCCACAGCAGGGTCGAAGAGTCCACCCTCCTCTGCCGTGAAAACGCGAGCCTGGCATCATCGTCTCAACAAGCTTCTTACGGCTCAAATGGGATTTATACATGCTTCGGATTCCCCGAACTTCACGAGTTTCGTGGCTCGTGAAAGGGTGCCGGAGATGCTCTATCTGCATTAATATAGCGCAAGGCGTATACCTGTATACCGAGATGGGACTAGAAAGGGGCCACCCTAAGCCCTAAACCCTAAAAAACCCTAAACCGTCGGCCCGAGACCCGTTTACTACTTGGAGGTTCATGGGTAGTTATACGTAGGGTTCTAAGTAGGGTAACTATACTTATAACCCATATTAGGGGACTTATAGCCCATATTAGGAGACTTATAACCCATATTAGGGGACTTATAACCCATATTAGGGGACTTATAACCCATATTAGGGGACTTATAACCCCCCTTATTAACTACCCATGAACCTCCAAGTAACTGCTCACTAAGCACGACGGCAGCACGCTGAGCAGGCGGAAGAACTCACGAGCGAGGCCTCCTTCGTCCACTCCTTGCTCACCTGGCCCAAGGCCGGGTTTCGGGTTTAGGGGTTTAAAGGGCTTCAGGGGTTTAGGGGTTTAGGGGTTTAAGGGCTTTAGGGGTTTAAGGGCTTTAGGGGTTTAGGGGTTTAGGGGTTTAAGGGATTTAGGGGTTTAGGGGTTTAAGGGCTTTAGGGGTTTAGGGGTTTAAGGGCTTTAGGGGTTTCAGGGCTTTAGGGGTTTAGGGGTTTAAGGGCTTTAGGGGTTTAGGGGCTTCGGGGTTAGGGTTGAGGGTTGGGTCGGACAACTCCACAAACATGTTTATAGAGGCAGGCATGAGCCCTTCAAGTGCAGGTCTTCGGATCATAGGAGGGGCCACTGACAGCAGAAATGATTCCGCCAGAAAAGATGTCATGCGAATACACGGACCGAGCTCTGCTTGAAGAAGCAGTCCTTTTCAGTACTTTGGGGACTGTACACGACTCTGTGTGCCGATTCCCCCCACCTGTTTCGGCGGGGTCACTACCCTTGTCTCATCTTGGCAGTTGCAAGACCATATCCACAGAAGGTTACAGCCGTGCCTGTCTAAAATGATGCTTTTGCTGTCCCACTGCACTATGTATGCTGGACTCGCTCATTAATCATTGCATACTGAACTATCAGGCGTTGCTGTACATCTCCCATAGTCTACACCCTAAGCCCTAAAACCCCGAAGCCTAAACCATTGCATCTGCAATCCGAGGGCCTTCGAAGAAGACTTTGAGTTTTTTTGACTAGAAACTCAGCAAAGCCGTACAACACCGAAGACCTAGGCCCTACGACAAACCCTCGACAACCGCAACCAAGCATCCTCACGACTAGCGGCTTCAAACACCGCCGGCAAAACCGACACCGCCAGCCGTGCCGCTGGTCTAGAAAATCCAACTCATGGCTAGGGTACCCCTAAACGCACTAAGTGCGAGGGCCTTCGAAGACCACTTTGAGCTGCCTTCTGAGATCCTCGGGTGTCGCTTTCTGCAGCGCCCGCGTGGTGTCCTGGGGTTTATGACTTAGGGTTTGGGGTTTACGGTCTGGGGGTTGGGGTTTTGGGGGTTTGGTGGTTTAGGAGTTTAGGGGCTTAGGGTTTGGGGGTTTAGGGGAACCTCAAACCGTCAAGGGTGTGCTGCTAGCTCAGCATTGCAAGATCCAAGATCTGATACGTTCAAGACATCCCTAGTCCAACCCTAGGTTTGAAACCCTGGCCGCCAACCAAACCCTGCAACCCTGATTATTCAACCCTGCTCACACGCCCACAACCCCCAGCCCTACATCCACAAACCCTCAACCCTCACAAACCCGGCACCCTAGACGCCTGAAAGTTAAGGGTTCAAGGGTAAACTCCGAAGACCCTTGGATGCCCTAATGTGCCGCAACTGGAAGACCTGTCCTTATCCGAACACGCGTCGTAGACTCAGAAAAGCCACTCTCTCGCTCCCTAACCTTCTCCATAGGCTGCAGCCTTTCTGGGCTGAGAGGTATCTGTAGCCTTATAGGTCTTCTCCAGAAGCTTCTTTAGAGCCCTAAACCCTACACGCAAAACTGCAAACCCCAAACCCCAAAGTCTAGAGTTTCCAGTTCTTCTCAGCTGGCCTCAAAATTTAAGGACTCTTGTTGGAGATTTCCCCACCTACCTTCATCCCACCCCAGACTTAGAGGCTAAACCCTAAACCACCTAAACCCCAAACCCCCAAACCCCTAAACCCCAAACCCTGAACCCCTAAACCCCTAATAAACCCTAAACCCCTAAACCCCTAAACCCCTAAACCCCAAACCCCTAAACCCCTAAACCTTAAACCCTGAACCCCTAAACCCCTAAACCCCCAAACCCCTGAACCCTAAACCCCTAAACCCTAATGGGTGTTTTAAGGGTTGCTTTAAGATGCTTCGAAGTCCTCGAGGATCCGGTCTCGATGCACCTTGAGGATGAAGAAGAGCAGCGCCTTGGTAGAGGGGGTTTTAGGGATTTTTCTAGAGTGGGGCTTGTGTGGTTTTAGGGGTTTTAGGGCTTTGGTGCAGGGTTTGGGGTTTTTGAGGTTTTAGGATTTTGGGGCTTGAGTGTTTTAGGGTTTTGGGTTTTGGGGTTCTACAGTAGTGTTTGGGGTTTTTAGGGTTTTGATGTAGGGTTTTGGATTTGGGGGTTTTAGTGTTTTAGGGTTTTGGGGGTTCTACAGTAGGGGTTTAGGATTTGGGGTTTAGGGTTTTACAGTAGGGTTTCAGGGTGTATGGTTTACAGTGGGTTTTTGAAGGTTTTAGGCATTCTGGGCGTAGTTAGGGTTCTTTGCGGGATCTGTATACGGACTCTATACAAAGGTTCTAATAGGGTTTAGGGTTTAGTCTTTATGGTTACAGTTACTGTTAAGGATCTAGTACGGGCTAGGTTCCTTGAGGGATGAGGAGCTCTCGGGAAGAGTCTGAGTAAAAACCGACGTCCTTTTTGAAGGACGCCTACATCATAAAGACAAACTGCCCTCAATGTCAGTCTTCCCGGAGGCAAACCAAGATACTTCGACTCATCTAAAAGTAGAGCCCGGGATTGGCCAGAAAAGGGTCCAGCTGGAAAATGCCGCTATGTCAACCATTCTCCATGGTACCAGTCATTGTTTATTGGCTCTGGCACCGATATTTCCTAAATGACCCCCAAAGCCTCAACCCTAACCCCTAAACCCCTAAACCCCTACTGTAAACCCTAAACCCCTTAAACTCTAAACCCTAAACCCTAAACCCCTAAACCCTGAACCCTAGGGTGCACTCGAAAGCCGGTGACTCACACGTAGTCCGGTCTGTGCTCAGCGCGGGATCGATGTGGATCTCGTGACCTGGAAGCACCTGGCCATGAGATATTATTTAGGGCTTAGGGTTTAGGGTTTAGGGTATTATGCCAATTCTCTTAATCTAGGCTTTTATGAGGTATGATATGCTATGTTATGATATGATATGATACGAAATGATAAAGAACTTGCGATTATGATATCTGATATTACATATCAGAACGGTTTGGCAGATCTTCAGCTGATACTTCATGTATGGGGCCTAGGGATGGCTGTATGCTGATGAACTTAGGGTTCAGCGTGTCGGGGGGTTCCGAATTCCACGAGGTCCTTGAGCCGTTACTGAAGGAGCCATGCCGTTGTTTCCGACTTAAGTCATGCATGTATTGCTGCTTTTTTGCCCGTGCCTGTATTCTTCTCGTCTAAATATGTAATGTATTTATCCTCGTGAAAATTCTCCGAAGTTGCATGGTATCATTGGTGGAGTCGGCGCTGGGCAGTCCTGCTGCCTGTGCTGTGATGCTGGCAGCAACGAACACACATCTGAAGAAAAAGCAGTGCATGTCCGATAGTAAAGTACTACTACCTCTCGCACTGCCACTGCCACTGCTGCTGCTGCTACTACTACTACTACTACCACTACTCCTGCTGCTACTACTACTACTACTACTATCAGACCACAAGTACTCGTACTAGTATGACAACGACCACGCCGAGGACTACCAGTGCTAGTCCTGCTGTGAGCAGCGTGCAGGTACACTAAGACGAAATCTCAGGGCATCAGTCTGCCGGGTTTAGGGTTTAGGGTTTCCTGAAGATTGAAGAAAAAGGGGACTCAGAGCTTCTGGTATTCATAAAGGATTCCGGGTGTATGCTGCCGGCTACAAGCACATCTGCCTCCAGGTCGGCAGCGACCCGCCGTGCAACTTGATGTTGCAAGTAAACCTGCTTCTTGCTATGCGCACTGGCCCAGTTTTACGGAGGGGCTCGTTGCTGTTGGAAGTTGAAGAGAATGCAGGTTTTTCTGAACGTTGTGTGGGAGCTTCATGGCTACATCTAAGTCAATGCCTGAGGTTCGTTGTCATTAGATCTGTTTAAAATTTTGGGTTGTTCCGACAGTATCGAAGCTTCATAACTAAATCGCAGTTCATGCCTTTCTAAGCTCTTTCTGGCATCCCGTGCAGCCCGGAACAACTCCTAGGGGGCAATCAACACTGCACCTCGGCTCACACAGACTACATTCCACCACATGCCCGTCACCAACAAACCCTACTATGTTCTTCTCAAAAAGAAACACTGCGCCCAAAAATGTGACCCCAACCGGATATCAACCTGTCAATGTGTAGTCGGTCGATCATAGACAGGCAAGGAATCGCCAGCTGGATTTTACTTGCGCAAAAGGGCGAATGAAAAGTGATTCCGATAATGCGGCGGAGTTTGGAAATGTGGACAAAGCGACAAAAAACGCAAAAAGCGTGGCAGGCTGCAGGGTGGCTAGTGCATGCTTGTGTCGGGGAATGGGACCACGTGCGCATAAAACTAACGAAAGCAGGCAACCAAGAGTCGCTGTAGTTGTCGTTTTGCTTTGCATGTTTACTTTGTGTGTGTTTTTTGTTGGCTTTTGCTTTTACTTTTTGAGGGTGCATTTGTCCATCACATTTCTGGAGCTTGTCTTTTGCATTCATTTCGCATTTCATAATGGAAATTGGGTTTCCGTTGGTGTAAGTGCTGAAGACCGACAAAGTGTTACTGAAAAGAAAACACAAAGTCACAATCGAACTCAAAAGCTGCACCCGTGCCTGCGCATGGTGGTTTTCCACCTGCAACACTTTGCGGGTGTAGCTGACCGGCACCTGTCACTCTGCACACTCTGTGCGTCAAGCAGAGAAGAGAGGACCTGCACGCCGGTGTTATGGACAACACACTGCAACATTCATCACAACGAAGACACCCATGACTCCCATAGTTTAGGGCCATCAGTAGTCTCTGTGTCAGGTTCTAAGGACAGCAAGGATGGCTGAGGCAGGCACGAGGTTGCGATTGGCCATGAAGCTGCGCATCTTGCTGGGAAGCACATACTCGAAGCCATAGTCGGTTCGGGCGGCATAAAGCGGGAGTTCCAGGACCTGCGAAGAGCGATTCACCATTTCGATCCCACGAGTAGCCCTTCCGCTTGAACCCTATAGGCGCGATAAACCCATGTAAGCCCGATAGGCCCCAAAACCTTTAAACACCCCAAGCCCTCGAAACCGTCATCCCTATCGACGGATCAGGGTTCCAAACCCTCAAAGTCTCAACTCGTAAAGTGTCAAACCTCATTTTTTGGGGGTTTAGGGTTTGGGGGTTTAGGGTTTTAGGGGTTTATAGGGGTTAGGGGTTTTGGGGGTTTAGGTTCCATCAACCCACCTCTGCAGGCGTAATTGGACCAGCACAGGCGTTCTCTACGAAGAGGCGAAACTCCAACTCGGGCCTCGCTAGAAGCAAAGGTTTCCCAGAGACTCCAATATGCCTTAATTGAGGAATATGCCCTAAATCTTAGTAGGGATCCTACTATAATTGTAGGTATATTCAGTTCCTCAGTTAAGGGATATTGGAGTCTCTGCGTTTTAGGGTTGTAGGGGGGCTTGGGGTCTTGGGGTTTGGAGTTTAGGGCTTAAGGTTTAAGGCTTTAGGGCTTGGGGTTTAAGGATTTAGGGCTTTAGGGTCTAGGGCTTAGCATTTATGCAATTTGAGCCTTCGGTGTTTACTGAAAGGGTGTGGGGTGGGCTCTTCGCAACGCAGCCAAGATTCAGAAAAGGATCCCTGCCACTGCCCCCTCAGAGGCCTAAAATAGCTTTATGGGGGCCTTGCTGAGGCGATCCCACGAGACTAAACCCTGAACCCTAAAACTCTAAACTAAACCCTTAACTATATCCTAAACCCTAAACCCACCAGACTTCTAGGGAGTCATCCCCATGTCACGCAGCTGGCTGAGATCCTCGCGGAACCTTCTCTTCTGCGAGACTTTGGAGGTGGAACCTGGGATTGCGGAAGTGCATTAGCACAGGGGCCTTAATGATAAGAAGAGGGCTTCTTTAGACGGATCGACAAAGGTTATTGTCCATAACGGTTTGGGGTTTAGGGTTTAGGGATACTATAAGGGTTTGGGGTAGGGGCCCGCCCGAATGGCTTCAATCAGGTTTTGGGGGTATATTTCACTTTTTGGAACAAGGGACCCTAAGGAATAATGTTGGCAACTATTCCGAGCCCAACATTTGGAGGTTGCCAGAGCCATCGCCCAAATCAGCTTGATCCGCCGAGGTATAGAACAGGCTGCAGTAGGGTTTAGGGTTTCGGGTTTAGGGCCCAAATCAGCTTGAGCCGTTTCACAACTCCGTCTGCAACGACTTACGCTGAAAATCCATTGCAATGGCAGGGGCGAAAGCGGACATCATTCTTTCTGCAAGCCCTTCCCGGACATAAACCCGATAATCCCCATAAGCCCTAAACCCGATAAACCCGATCAGCCCCATAAACTCTATAAACCCAAAAAATCCCAAGCAAACCCTAAACCCTATAAGCCCGAAACCCTCAAAGCCGTGATGGACCCATTTCCCGGGACACCGGCTCAAAAGCAGGCACCGGAGCCCGAGCCTGTGGTGCCAAGGTGAAGCGTCCCAGCCTCGCTACGCGACTTTGCCAAAGATAGGGCTCAAGCGCAGAGAAGCATCGATGTCAGAAAATTTTACATAGAGTCCTAGAGCACTGTAATCCGATCATTCATCATATTGGTGTATTCATGTTGACACTGCTGCTGTTTGGTATATTCAATGCAGAAGATAATATGGATATTATCAGCGTTGTAAGGCCTGAAAACTGGACAGAGAAGACCTGGCAGTTCGCACTAGCTCTGCTGGGCGTGGCGCAAGTTGGAGGTGGCCCCTGCAGCCTCGTCACGGTAGATCTGAAAGGGCCGTAATGTAGAGGCCTTGATATGTAATTAGAATAAGCTATTGAGGAATTTGACCATACTATACTATCCTATGCTCTGCTATCGTATCCTATACTATGCTCGACTCTCCCTCTCTCTCTCTCTCTCGCTCTCTCTCTCTCTCTCTATATATATATATATATATATACATATGTATATACACACACATGCGTACATACATGCTTACATACACACAAATATACATATAGATAAATAGATGAAACACACATACGGACCGTGCGGGGACTACAACTATGTACTATTGTGATGTAGTTTTCCTGACCCCTATACCACGCCTTAAGCAACCCCTGAGCAACCACGAAATCCCCAACCAAGAACTAGCCTTGAACCCTGATCCGTCAAGACATTTAGCCGACATACCATCCCTTCAGGTTGCCATCATCACTAGAGTGTACTATACCCCGAAACCCCCTCGGCATGTCTTCTATATATATATATATATATTTACATACATACACGTTATACATAATGGAATAAATAAACAAATAAGTATATATGTATATATGTATATATATATATATGGTACCCCCCCCCATGTACCCACGCCTGTCTTCTCAATCTCGGCTTTGGGAAGGGATGGGTTCTTGAGCTGCAGAACGGCGTGGGTTAATGGACGGAAAAGTGC
>BGNK01000096.1:30789-51412 GCA_003297005.1 Symbiodinium sp. clade A Y106 | reverse complement strand
TCGTATGTTTCTTCCTTATCTTCAAGTGCAAAACTCTCGCCGCGGACCCAGATAGGTCGTATTCAAACGTATTCAAAGCGTATTCTGTTGAATACGCGTCGGATCCAAGATTCAAGATTCAATGTGCCAGGGAGAACTTTGCCCTGCACCTTGAATCTTGAATCTTGGATCCGAGGCGTATTCAACAGAATACGTTTTGAATACGTTTGAATGCGGAACGTTGCGGTTTGACCATTGCATTTTGTATTTCGAGCCTGTCGTTGTTCTGTGGATAGTCATCGTTTTGTGCTCTATAGATACTACAGATTTCTCGCGGGCATTGCGGAGACTTAACCCCGTACTGCTTTGCGAGGTAACATATCCACAATGCTCTGTATGTGCTTGACTCTTTCAGGAAACATTTCCCTTATCATACAGCTGTGATTGTCGTGATTCATCCCGTCACTTCTGTTTTACNGTAACATATCCACAATGCTCTGTATGTGCTTGACTCTTTCAGGAAACATTTCCCTTATCATACAGCTGTGATTGTCGTGATTCATCCCGTCACTTCTGTTTTACTGTTTACAATTAGACGAGCACAGCAATTCCCGTCCAGCGGCATCGTACAACTAGGAACACTGAATTTCATCTTGATAGATCTGAAAACAATACCCTTTCGACAGGTGCAAAAAAGTTGATGAAATTTAGTCGGCCTAACCACTAGTTTGATAGTTTGACGGATTGACGGGTTTCATTTGTAGGGCACACATATGACATATGTGCTTTTGCGATGTGGTTACATATGCATATAAGTTACTGCATATGTGCAACATGTTCATGAGATTAATCCTTGCTTCCTNATATGTGCTTTTGCGATGTGGTTACATATGCATATAAGTTACTGCATATGTGCAACATGTTCATGAGATTAATCCTTGCTTCCTGTACAAGACTAGGTATGAATCTCTGCTTGAAGGCGCTACTATAACAAGACCACTTCATTGATCGTCTTCGTCCGTTATCGTGTGCGGAACTATACATGTCGTCTACTTTTGTCTACGACTGAAGACTAAGGAACATTTAGGGTTATATGGAAAATGTTTTGGATTAGCTTACACTTTCCTAAGGGTACATGTATAACGTGTGTTGCTTCATGTCTGCATGGGGGTGTCTTTAATTGGTGCACTTTCATTGTTGTGCGGCTTGAACCGGTGCTTACAGTAAAGAGCACTACCCAGTATAGTCACCACAAAACTCTGACATACAGGAGTCTTTAGTGGTCATCATGTATTAGGTTCGAAACTTGTAAACGATGCTGTGAGAACNGCTTACAGTAAAGAGCACTACCCAGTATAGTCACCACAAAACTCTGACATACAGGAGTCTTTAGTGGTCATCATGTATTAGGTTCGAAACTTGTAAACGATGCTGTGAGAACAGACAAGTCCCAGCTCGATAGGATGGACATGACTCAAACGATGCACAGGCTAAAGATTAACTAAACTCTGAACAAACATGTAAATCTTACAGTTGATATCAATACAACACAGCGAGAACAACAAACTCATGTAATCAGTACCAACAGTAATATAGCGTAACCAAACTTCTCATCTTACCTCATCTTTCAAGTATGTGCAGCCAAAACATGTTGAATTATCTTGGGTCTTCACCTCTTTCAGCTGGCTTCTAACAACAAATATGTCAGCAGAATAAGCCATAATTTTGTTGAGAGTGTTTGTGTATGTTGGTAAATCGTGCAAGCACAGGTGCGAATTTTCGAAAAGTATTTGCTCGTAGGTTTATACTTTATCAAAACGTGAATAAACGTAGGATTCAACGATCNTTCGAAAAGTATTTGCTCGTAGGTTTATACTTTATCAAAACGTGAATAAACGTAGGATTCAACGATCCATACATGTACTTTTACAGGTCGGGCTAGTATAAAAAAGTGTGAATAGTAGTGAGTGTTAGCTGGGTTGGTATTTCTGAAGCAATAAGAACGGTGAGTATAACCATGGTAGCAAAAACACTGGTCACAGGAAGAGCATCATTTGTAAATGTAACAGTGAAACTACACTTGGTGCTGGCATAAAAGAACATGTTAGTACTTTAGTGTGCGTTGCATATGACGAAGAATAGTGGAGATTGGGAAGGTTTGCAGGGACACGACGACGATCCCGCACAATTCAAGCACAAAGCGTGGGTACATGAGGGGGGGGTAGCATATATATATATATATATATGTATATGCACTGTCGTTGGACTTGAGATCTGCTCTAGCATGTCGCTCGCGCCGGGCTTCTAGGCCCTAGCATGAACGTAGAATCGAAGGGCGTTTATGGAGAATGGAGGGATTTCGATGCATGTCCAAAAGAAATCGAACGCAATCATATGCAGGCCCCTCGATTCTACATTGTTTGGCGTAGTGCTTTCTGCTGCAAGGTGCAGTGGGAGCGCGTATAGTGGCTACCATTGCTATCGGCGAAGTCATTCCCTTTTGTTCTCATCTACTTCTTTGATTTTTGGTGGGCTCCCCAGCCCTGTCACATGAAAGCTGAGTGCAACAGCCAAGCTGGCCTTGCGCCCTCGGCCCTGGCGCAGCATAGTGCCTGCCAAGGCCGCTCAGCAGAGACTACAGTCTCGACGAAGTGCGCTTGCAGACGGTCGGGGGAACACTCAACAGGATCGCAAAGTGCATCCGTCTCGACAATTTGATCAACACTCAACACAGATTCAACCGTGTGTGGCGACTGTGATGTCGTGTCTTTCGCACGTCCCGGTACTTTTCGGGTGTTTCGGCTTTCGCGTTTGTCTGGGCTTTTCGCACCTTTAGTTACTTTTCGGGCTTCCCGACTGACTTTTCGACTCTTCTGCGCTAATTGCCATGTTACGTACTTTTCGTGTTTTGCTTGTCGACTTTTCGCGTTTTCTGAGCTTTTCCAATTGTTCGATACTTTTCGGCTTTTCGCGTTTCGCTGCGCTTCTCGATATTTTCAGGCATTCATACAGAAGCGCCAGCCTAGGCTAGGAGTAGGCTTAGCTAGTAGGCCTGGGTCCACCTGGGCTGTGTTCCAGGCTTATGTGCAGCCGCAAGCCCAGGGCTAGACCGCCGGTAAGCAAGCCAAGAGGTTGGGCTGGATAGGGGCAAGGGCGAGTTGAAAAAAAAGCGGCATGTAGATAGGCCTGTAGGGCTAGGCCAGGGGCAGTCTGAGGCAGCAGCAAAACGAGTAGCAGTCGGCAGTAGTCGCAGTAGTGCTATCATTTGTCGTGGCACTGGTTTTCAGCAGAATCGAGCTTAGTGGCATACTTCTCTGAATTTCAACCATTTCGGGGCCCGCCCAAACCGCCAATAAGTAACCAAAACATGGGTATTTTGGCTGAGGTTTCGGTTTAGGCGAACTTAAATGTGCTCTTTCAATGGTGTTTAACAGTTTGGGTTTTTCCGCCGAACACGAAAGTACCAAATGTGGAATGGTGGCCTGTTGTTCACGTCTGAGGAGCCGCCCAGGTACAGATTTCAAGTCATGATGTGTTTTCCATTTTGCTTTTTCAAATCGCCCAGACGTAGCAGAAACATATGTAGTTTTCTATTGCTCGGTTTTGGGATATTTCGGCTAACTCTCAAATGTCAGTGATGTAAACAACTTTCAATGAGTTCTGAGCATATCGTGTGTCCGCAAGAGAACCAAAGAGTGACCACTACACAGGCACTTCGACCTGTTGTTCGGGTCTGAGGAGCCGACCAAGAACCTTGTGCGTGCCGGGGTACCATGATTTTTGAGCATTATGAGCATCCTCGAAACACAGAACGAAACCATAGGCATTTTTCATGTCTCTGGTTTGAGGAACATTAAATGGCAACGTCCAATGACTTTTGAGCATCTCGTGGTTCCGACAGCACCGATAAGCAGACAAGACAGGCATTTGTGCCGATTTGTCAGGTCTGGGAACTACCCAATGGCAAATCTTGCTGAGTTTAAAACCATCTCGCGTTTCATCCAAGAGCCAAGAAGTACCCAAAACATAAACATGTTTAAGCGGGCTGTGTCCTCCGGTCAAGCGAACTCCCCAGAAGCGCTGTTTCAGTGATGTTCGACTAGACTTGTTGAGTCTTCGCCTTCTACGGTGGTCATAGGTTTTCACGTACTCGATAGTTTTCGATATGTGAACTTCTTGATTTGTCGACATTCGCTGACTCTTCGGCTTTTCGCTGTTTTTCGACTTTTTGACTTTCGGCTGTACTTTTGGACTTTTCACGTGTTGCTGTACTTTTCGGCTTTCCGCTGCTTGTCGACGTTTCGGGTTTTCTGGCTTTTGGTGTAAAAACTTCATCCAATGCAGTTATTTACGTGGTATACACGTGTTTCAAGACACAACGTGCGAAACACTTCTTTTGTGTCTTGAGCCAAATGTTGTGTGCGTGTGAAATGTTCACGCTGATCTTCACTTACCTCTCCTACAAGGACGTCATTAGCTACCTCAGAAAGTATGCGGGGTCCGAGTATTTTCAACTCCCCCCTTGAAGACAGCGTGAAACGTTACACGTTCGGACTAACGAAGTAGAGTGAGGAACCTAAGCTACGAGGAAGCTTGAAGCCCAGCGATCTCAGTAAGCGCAGGTCGTGACAAGTTAGCTTCTCCAAGCCCCTTGGGGTGAAGGCCACAAGCACAAGCACAACTCTTGCTCCTAGGCTCGGCCCATGGAACAGTACAGTGCTTCTTTGAAGGCTGGCAGCTTGCGGGCAGCTCAAGTATCTTACCAGGCAGGTTGCAGTCAAGGTTGGGGCACTGGGCAGTGCCTTCAGGATCTTCAATCCAGATTCCGCCTCCGGTGACCCTTGTGAGAGGTATCACGAGGTTGTAGGATTCGGGCTCGTTCCACGCATCGCTGTGGAGCGATGTACACTGACCCTGAAATAACCCTATTGCTGCAAACTGATGGTTTCTGAAACGATGTCGGACAAAGCGAGCTAGAACACTAGAAACCTTACCAAACCTGTGAGTGTTGCTTCGAACGCCAACAATCCCTCCACCGTGGCAGTGAGCGCCAACAGTAAAGCAGTGAACTTGACTATGACTTGGGCCGCGAACTGCACCATCATTCGGTAGATGGCCTAAGAGGCGAATTTTCCTCTGACCAGCGATGTGGAAGAGAGCCCGCGATCGCTTCTACGTCTGGTTGGGAACTGGCAAGGTCAACAGGTTGAGCTGCGACAGCAGATGCCGCAGCAGCAGCAAGGTTAGGCACAATGCCCATTTGTTCAAGTGTAGCTGGCCATTCCTGTGGTGACACGAAGAAAATCATGAAACCGTTTGCACGTTGTTCATCTGTCTTGCAATAAGCAATTGAAGCTCTGGGTTCTGCAAGGCGCTCACAAACCGATGCAATGTTAACTCGATGCACTCTGTTTGCATGACGAAGCTTGCCACTGTAGCCTGTCTTCAAAACAGCAAGTAGAGTCGAGTTGTCTTGCTGGTACAGAACGGGAACGTCTATTCCAAGAGTGGTTTCAAGAACCGCCTGAAGATTTCCACTTCACTAAACATTGCCGTGGCTAGGGCAATGACTTCTGCTTCAGTGGTTGAGTGTGCGATGGATGTCTGCTTCTTCGACATCCAATGCACTGGGTAGAGGCACGCTCCAGTGCAGATCATGATAATGATTCCTGAAGTAGATTTCGCGGAGTGCGGGCATGCCGCAAAGTCAGCGTCTGTGTAGACTTCCAGTGAACAGTTCGTTTCTGTCTGCGAATCTGTCCCTTGGAGAGTCAAGTGAGCACTATGACGAAGATACGACATAAGCCTGAACAGCTGACGATCTTCAAATTTCGTCCATTTGCTAACCCTAGATGCAAGACGTGTGACAATGAACGATAGGTCAGGACGAGCGAGTCTACTAAGCCAGAGAGCGCGCATCAGCACACGATGCCGAGCTGTGAAGCTCTCTCGCGGACTCAAGTTCGGAGTCTGTGGCTTGGTTTTCGGGTATTGCCGGGGACGGAACTCGCCTGAGCTTGTCTGGCGATACACCGGCAATTTCACAGTAGAACTCAACTAGCTGTTCGGCATAGCTCCTCATGTCAAACTCGCATGTTGCAACGAGCTGATCTTTCACGAAGCGGTGATGCCTACCAAGAATTCTACATCCCTCTTTACCCCCCTGGATAAACACTTCTGGGTCTAACTTAACGCTCTTACGCAACTGTGTCCAGAATGGTGCGTGGAGCTCGGTCGGCCCGCTAAGTTTGAGATCATCTACGAACACGTTTAGCACGAGTGTTCGACCACCCCGTGTGAAGAACCATGTGGAAGGGTATTCTGGACTCTCTGTCCCACCGATGGCCCGGAGCCTTTCTTCGAGCTCCTTGGCACAGTCACTTTTGAAGATGACAGTGGGGCCAAGATCGGCGTGTTTGCCAATGCACTGCAGTAAACATCGCACGACATTCTCAGTGGATTTGCGAATCAATGGGAACGCACGGATAAACCCGGTGCGCTCGTCGCGGACGACTAACACGGTGGCCTCCTTATCATCACTTGGGGTTTTCGTGACAACAACGACGTCTGCTGCAATTCTCTCATAGCAAGGAGAGGCTCATCGCGATGTCGGCTGACCTAACGGGCATACATGCGTGATTGCATGCAGACGCAGCAATACGGATTTTTCGGATAATGTGCAAGACGATGTTCGTTTCCAGCAGCCTCTCGAAGGAGGCGTGCGGCCTTGCTGTCAGGAGGTTCGTTTGGAATCTCCTGCTCACCAGAATTGCCTTCAACCGGTGGCTCAAACAGTTCATCGAACAGGTCGTCCGATGCTGGCAGGAGGGGCAGAAGCATGTGAGGACGATGCGGCTAGACCAAAGTTGACAGTTTCTCTGAAGATCGGAACGTTGCCCTCGACTCTGTCTGCGTAGACGGTGCCTGTAGTGATGCACTGGACGCAATCCGAAGACTGAAGGAAACAAGGGAGTTCACCGGGGAGCCATACGAAAGGCCTCTGACCTTCATTCGCAAGTTCCCCGAGGCTTCGCGCGACAGGACAATCATGCATCACCTAAGAAGAGCTATTCCCGAAACTCGAACCATGGTAATTGAGGACTTCACTTGACGTGTAAGCCCCATTCCCAGTGGAGAATGCGACTGGTTGAGATTGTGTGACATGCTTAATGACATCACTGGGAATTCCTTGTTGCGTCAACGCTTTTATCGATGTCAGGTTTCGGCCCGCGCCGCGGTCGGCAATCCAATCTACATGGAAGGGGCCGGATTGCATGCCAGGCAGTGCTGTGCTGCGCTCGGAAGGTAACACAGCTGGAACGGCAGAAGAAAGAACAGAAAACCAACCCGCAAAGCAACGGAAGAACCCCCGGAGACCGGACCTGGCAAACAATGATTGACCAGTTCCAAACGCCTTTAGCTCAACTGCATGTGCACTTGCTGATGGCAACACAGCTGCAACGGTTGCGGCTGCGGCAGTTGTGGAAACGGTACCTGAGGTTTTAGAAGTGTCTTTTTAGGTGCGAGCGATGAGTCATGAGCAAACGGGAAATTTGACCCGCGGTTGCACGTACCCTTTGGCCAGAACAAGCATGGTGCCTTTGCCCCGGCTGGGGTCTTGGCAGGTGGAGGCCCTTTTGGGGCATTTTTGCCCGATGAAGGTGACTTGNCCTTTGCCCCGGCTGGGGTCTTGGCAGGTGGAGGCCCTTTTGGGGCATTTTTGCCCGATGAAGGTGACTTGCTTGGGGCCTTCCCATCACCCTGTTTGGGTCCTCCTTTCCCTTTGCCTTTGGCATTAAGGGTATTCTTTGCACCTGGGGGTCCCTTTGGCATTGGGGGCGCCTTTGGCTTACCTGGTGCTCCGGGTGCTTGTGTAGCTGCGTTCGCAGCCGCGCCTTTGGCTTTGGCTGCTGCCTTTCGCTCTCGGTCTTCCTTCTCTCTCTGTTTCTTCTTTTTGTCCTCACCAGCGCCAAAGGCGCTAGCTTGAGCCTAACGCATCTTTGTTGGCAGACTCTTTTGCGTCTTCCCGCATCTCGGCTAACAAAGTCTTAAGTTTGCCGAACAGCCAGTCCCAGGTACGAACGTGACTGCCATCACGAGCATCCATGATCCGATCGATGTGCCGCTGTACTAGTAACAGTCTGCACTTCTTTAGCCGACTAAACAGCCACGTAAACTTTGCTTGCTATGACTGATACGAGAATGTGTCAATCTGCAGCTCGAGCAATGCTTGTTCGGTGAGATTGGTGCCACGCCTCTGATCAAGGAAGAAGCGCCTTGCAACGATTTGCAGAAGGACGCGACCGCGTGGTGCGGTGTAGTTCAACTGCGGCCCTTCAATATACGCCTGAAACTGCATTCCTAGCTCACTCGTCATGTGACGTGAATCAGCAAGCAAACTAGCGATGTGAGCATCAAGTCGGGACAACAATCCGGGATCGGATAAATCACCAACGCTTGCAACTTCGAACGCAGGCATAACCCAGTGAAGAATCGTATCCTTACCGGTTTTGAATTTGTCGATCGAACACAACCGCGTTACAAAGGCATTCTTCCAACCTCTGAATTGAGCGACATCCCTCGGCAAGCTGTCGATCTTTACCAATGATAAATCCTTGTTGCGGTAGACATCGGCCTCCTCAACGACACCGGTAGACCCAATCCCTTGACTCCTCCTACTGGGAGAGCTGTTCGCAATCGATCCTGGGGCTGAGGCCTGACGATGCGGGTCCTGGCGGGGGCCTGGGCCCACGACTCGGGGGCCAGCTACCGTCAGAGGACTCAGAGTCGCTAGGATCATTAGAAGGCGGGGAGTCGGGGAGTGATGGGTTGGGGACGGTGCGGAAGGCTGTCGTCCTACCGATGGTGCAATGGGGAATGCGGGCTGAGGAACATCATGACTGCGTGCACGGGAACTTCTAGAACCGTGTCGCGAACCGGTGCCAGGGGGCAGTTGCCACACGCTGGCGGCGGCAGAAGCAGGAGGAGGGGTTGCAGCTACAACCGATTTAATGGCATGCAACTCAGCTCTCAACTCAGAAATACATGACGCGACATCCGCGCCATTGAGGCCTTGTGCTGAAATTGGTTGTTCAGGTCTGTTCTGACGTTGAAGCAATGTGAGCTGTGATTGCAATGTCGAGATTTGGAGCTGCATCTCCCTTTCCCGCTGTTGTGCTAACGTTCTTAGCTTTTGCTCTCTGCGATTGGCGCTCTCCAAAAGAGCTCTCTCTCTCTCTCTGGAGGGCTTCGTTTTTGAACTGTTCAAGAAAAGCCGACATTTCATGTCGAACAAGCTCTGTTTGGGCTGCTGCCTGATTGTGAACATGTGCTTCAAATGCTCGGGCTTGGTTCGTAACCTCGGCCTCGTAAGCTCTAGCTTGTTGTGCCACATCAACAGGGTCCAACCCGACATTAAGCTGAACACTCTGTTGAAGGTTGCGATGCTCATGCAAATGAAGCTGCCGACTATCCTGAACAACATTGCGTTGGACACTACGATGCTGATGAAGATGCACTTGACCGGAGCTGCTGACGGCTTCGGGCGGTGACTCCCCGATGATGGCGGGAGTTTGTCTAACATCGGGAATATGGGGCTAGGAGGACGATGACGGGAAAAGGGAATCAGTGAACCCGTAAAGGCTTCGGTGGACTATCTTTCTTGACCCCCCTCGATGAACTGGAACTGCTACGAGATCCCTTAGTTTCTCGGGAGGGGTCCTAGCCGGCATCGCGGGGTGTCCGCTACTCGATGATATTTGAAAGGAGGCAGCGGAATCCTGTTCGGGGGAGGTGTTGTCTGAGGAAGATGCCATGGTGCGAATGACATCAGAAACCCCGGGACACCCCGAAACCCAATGTCAAAGGAAAGTTTAAACCAATCCATCCCCCGGCGCAGACTTAGGAAAATGCCGCAGCACACACTGAGATGAAGCGGGCTTCAAGTAATTGATGTGCAAATCTTGGGAGCCTGATGTTTGGCAGTGTCGGATCCAGCGCGATCACACGGAGTTACAGACTCCAAAGCCAGCTGACGATGTCAGAGGCCAGCTCACTTAACCAGACGTTCCGGTATTCCAAGTGAAATGCTGTAGGCCCCGCGCCCCCAACGTCTTCAACAATATCAGAGCGATCGTCGATATGGCACGTGTAATCGCAGTGCCGCTCCCCGCTAAAACGCCGCAGAATGGCTCCTTTTCCCTCCCGTCCAACCGGGTCTCGAGACCTCACAAACTCAATACCTGGAAGTTCCCTTCGGAGGGTAGCCTGCGACTCGCGCGCCCGAGCGACACCAGAAAATGACAGCTGAAAGATCCGCTCGCGAAATTCACGCGTGTCGGCCCAGTGCAGATCAAGAACGTTGTGAAAGTCGTGGCTTAAAAGGACGCGCAAAATTGGCCTCTCGCCGGTCTCCTCGTCGGGTTCAGCCCCGAGGCCTGGTCCATCGACGGGTCCAGCCCCGTGCTCGGCAGTGAGATCCACTAAAAGAGATGCTGATGAAGCCGCTGCTGCTGCCTGTTCCCGATTGTAAGCTTGCCACTCGGATACCGTCCACTCGTTTACTGATCCGCTAGAGGTTGGTTTTCTTTCAGAACCACCCTGAATCCTAAACGACTCCGCCAAAGTAGGGAATCCGTCTAGAACCCTATCCTGTGTGGGTCGCCGCTTGGGCTTTGGCTTAGCCGCGGATGCCAGTGCACTGGGTCCAGCCCCAGATGATGATGACGCACTGGGTCCAGCCCCAGGTGGTGACGAGAAAACGGGTACAGCCCCGAAAACAGCAGCAGAAGATGGAGTAACAAAGGAGCGAACAGCGCGAGGAGCCCTCGATGGACCTGTTATCCCGGCTACGGCTTTAGCCTTGGGAGGAACGGGAGTCCGGTTACCCTTATACTTAGGTCGAGGCCCTGGTGGTACCGGGGGGGGGTGTTTAAACCCTCAACCAAGATGCGCGGCGGAGAGCGCGAGCGTTCTGCAGCAGGAGGAGTGTCAGGAATTGGAGGCTCAGGGGAAGGATAAAGAGCCCGAAGCTCGTCCAAAAGATCTGAGGTGAAGGATGCCAACCTGTACCGCGACAATGATTGCGCACCTTCAAGTTCCGCCTCCCTGATACGAAGCAGGTCTAGGCCCGGACCCTCCAGCGCCACAGTAAGCTGTATAATAGCCCTGATAATGCCGAAAAGGACGCCCTTATGCCTGCGGAAAACAGAAGTTCCAACAGGGGCTTGATCCCCACCCCGGTTCACCTGTTTGGTGACCTTGTCAGATAGGCCCTCAGCAGCGTCCACCCGCTCAAATGCCGCCAAGAATTCGACCCACGTTGGCATGCTAACCGGGGAATCCAACAAAGTTGGGACACGAATGGCAAGGCCAATTGGCTCACCGATGGCCGCTATGAGCCACAAGTGGAAGAGAATGCAGTGTTTTACCGAATTTCCGAATGCCCTGAACTGGGTTTGTTGGTATAGCACGTGGAAATCCCAACGGTGCTGTTGTTATGTTTGCGGTTGCGGCTGCTTGGGAGTCAACCGTGATGGAACTCGACCAAACAACCTTCCTGGTATAGCACGTGGAAATCCCAACGGTGCTGTTGCTATGTTTGCGGTTGCGGCTGCTTGGGAGTCAACCGTGATGGAACTCGACCAAACAACCTTCCAAAGACTACCCTCTGCGGTGACCGAATAAACCCGCCCCTCGTACTAGGCACTTGCCAAGAGGTTCTGGGTGGTCACGTGGAAACTCCAACAGCGACAGGCAACGGTATGAATGTGCAATGAGCCTGGCTCTGGCTCGTTTCAGTGCAATGGGCAGGTCACTATCTGCAGGACCTACACTAGGCGACTCCAACTCTCTACCAAGGGTGGGAGAGTGACGATATGGAAATATGAAGGGAACACAATGGCGGCGACAGGATCTACCAATCTGCCTGCCACAGTGAACACGTAGCTGAGGCTGTTAACCAGTTATTTACGTGGTATACACGTGTTTCAAGACACAGCGTACGAAACACTTCTTTTGTGTCTTGAGCCAAATGTTGTGTGCGTGTGAAACGTTCACTCTGATCTTCACTTACCTCTCCTACAAGGACGTCATTAGCTACATCATGAAAGTATGCGGGGTCCGAGTATTTTCAACTAACGCCAATACAACTTTTCGACGTTTCCACTTTTCGCATGCCGTTTGGCAGTATCTGCGCCGACAGCCAGTCACAAACACAGAACACCTGAGCATGCTGGGAAACTCTGAGTCGAACACATGCGAACAGAGCGATAGCGACGAATCAGTCGACAGGTCTACATCGACCTCCACATCGCACATCGCCAGACAACGCCCGCAGCAGCGAAAGTCCTCCCGCCTACACTCCGCAATGCTCGTAGCAGACTATGTGACTATGTAAGACTAGCATGAGCAGCCGTTTAACTTCTTTGGGAGGCGAGTGCGTGCAGGTGTCGGAATTGCCAGCCAATGATGCAGGAAACGGAAGTGACATGCGCCGCGGCGTTCGGGATTTGTTGTGGTCGGTCCGAAAGACATTTAACAACGCCGGCATGCCGAAGATGCTTGCGAGCCTGCGCAAGCTCCGCAGAAGCCTCCTTGCAGGGCAATGGATGACATTGAGATCTTTCGAGTCAGCCAGTAATGCAGTCTGGAGCAATTACTGTTTCGAGTGCTACATGATCGCTTGCTGATCCAGTGCAATTCACACATGCTGAGCGGTTGCGCCTCACTTTCGCTGGCTTCAATCAATGCCTGCACTTATGTACACAAAGCTGGTTGTCGACTTTGGGTTGTGGGAAAATCAAGGCGCCGAAAGCCGAAAGCGCGAGTCGGGAACAGGGAGGCGAGAGTCGTGGAGCACTGAGCTTGCAGACTACCCGGACAGACTCTACTTAACTCTATTTCTCTGCGTGTTTCCATGTCCGACTCGGCAGGACTCCTGCCAGCCTCGCTTGGACAGCCCTCCTGTCAAACCTTAAAGCCGTCGCATCCGAGCGCCTCCAGCTCATGCACCTTCCTTAAGATGTGTTCCGCCTCCTGCAGACGAGCAGACCCTAGACGTGCATCGGTTACATACAGCTGCAGCCCGGGTCCTGCAACTTGTTGCTAAGGCGCGCTGCATTTAGGGCGGCCTTTACATCAGCCAAGACTTGGCGTAAAGTCCTGCGGATGGCATGACATCCGCGACTTACGAAGCACCGCTGTCTAATGAGTCTAATGCACGGCAAATGGCGTCCACTTTGTGTGCAGGGCTCAGGAGCGAAGTGAGGGTCCAAATTGCGCAGCAGCAAGCCGCAACGACACGTCTTGTTCTACAAGCGAAAATCCGATAGCAGAATCCTCAGGGCATTCCCGAATTCAACAAATGCTCCGGGACGTCCAAGACTTACATGGTTGATGTTTGGCTGATCAGGTATGATAAGTAGACCCGGCCGCTGACTTCGATCTGTCTTCTTAGGAGACTCACCCACAAGAATGGAGCGCCAACATGTCCTGGTGTCAATGCGCCTTTCACCCGAGTCCGCCTGCAGAACGAAAACAACTGGCGAAGGCGCGGACCCACACCGTGGCAAGGCTTAGCAACCTCTGCGCGAGGGAATCCGCCAGCCCTTGACAAGATCTCCCCAGGCCGAAGTTGCGCATCTTGCAGCAAGCAAGCAGCCTCCCTGCCGTGGGCTTGGCCCTGCTCAATACTCCCAAGTCTGTATTTATGTATGTCTGTATTTTTATTCCGCATATATATATACATATGTATACATATTCTGAAGTACAGTTTCTGTACACACGCAGTATTTGGAGGGGCTTGGTTGCGTGAATCCTCCCCTCACAGGTCGCATTCAACTTGATTGAGAGGGTGCCGGGGACGACGAAGGAAACAGTGAAATGTGTCGATAGCAACTTCTGTGTAAGAAACTTGCCGGTAGGACCCCAGGCCACAGGCATCTCTCTCAGGGGATATGGTGCGGAGTGACGCTTGCAGCCGGAACCTCGAGGTTGTGGAGGAGACGTCGCGCTTGTGCCTCAGAGGCTCACCCCGTGCCGTTCTCCGAAGACTCCTTGAATGCAACCTCGGCGGCTTAGCTGAAGCATTTGCTATACCCGGGAGCCTCGCGATGTCATTCTTTGGAGCTTTGCTACCATCTCTTGGCTTCAATCCTCAGCACTGAGGCTCAGGGTCTGCTCAGTGCTCTTGAATGCTCTTGCTTGCTTGCCCTCGGCCGTCAAGAGCCGTGTTCTCTCTCTTTTTTTCTGAGGTTTTCAGGAGAAGGTTCCCCCACCGCCACACCCCGGGCGCTCCGGCGCACCCCAGAAAGGAGTCTTCTTTCTTTCGCCAGGGCTGTGATGCAGGGGTTGCCCCCTACATCGCACGCTTGTCGCGCCCCCGACAGTTGCGGAGGGCAAGAGGTATTATGCACCCCGCGGCATTTGGATGTCCACATCCGAAAGAGGAGTCTTCTCTCTCTCGCTCTCTCTCTCCGTCTCTCTCCCTCTCCCTCGAGTACCAGGAGAGGGGGAACAAAAACCCCACCCCCGCGCTCTAGGCGGCCCTTGTATTGTGTGGGAAGCAACTATGCTATTCACAAACAGAAGCAGGCTCAATCAGAAGCAAAATCCCCTCCCGCCACAAATCATAAAGAAAAATATTTAACATACGAATGGAAAGGGGATGCGAACAATACTTAACATACGAATGCAAAGGGGACATTCCTGGCGATGAAACAGTTATTGAAGGCTCATGTCCTCCCAACTCTAAACAAAATTCGTGCACCATATCAACAAGATTCACAACCCATCAAAGTGAAAGAGCCAGCCACGTCGTACACACACGTAATCACGTTTCAACAGTTTTAAAGTGACGGTGGCATGCCAATCCCAAGTGTCACTGGGACATGATGTAAAATCTGAGAGGGGTGCGAGACCATGACACTACTCCAAACACGATGGACTGTTAGAGACCACCCCATCGCTTCTCAGAGCCAAGAGCATCCTCGAAACATGTCCCTGCCATCTTCGGCAGTGCCTTCTACGCTACGAGGCCCAACCCCTGTAATCTATCTCCGCTCAGGCAACTGCTGCCACCGGGCCCTCATCGACCGTTGGAAGATGCCAAGCATTCGCGGGCACGTCTGCAATTGGGGCATCCCTCAAGACTGGGCTATCCACCAAGACAAGTGGGCGACCCCAAACCGCTTCCGTCGACGAGCAGCTCTTGGATTCTGAGAATTTGATCGGGGTCGCCTCCTCTTGACCTATGGTGAAGATAGTACAGGATCGTGGTCTGGTGGAAGGTCACGTCGCAGCGGAGGACGGGGGGCTGCAAGGCCCCCGAACTCGAGCTGACGCTGTCGAGAAGGTTTTGGTTGTACTCCAAGGCGTCGTGGCCTTAAAACCTAAAGACATTAGCCAACCCCGGCCTCATCTCCGTGCCCCTATGACTTTCATTGCGGGGGCTCACTCAATCTGTCATTCTTTCAAATTTTTTCTGCCGGGCTTAGGGGTCAAATAGGGTCCCTTTTAAGAGAGCCAGAAGTAGGGCTAAGAAGGGTCCCCTTTAAGGGGTCCTCCCTCTCACAGACAGACTCTTTCTTTCGGTAGGGTAGAGGCAGGCGGACAACCCCTACCCCCGCGTGCCCTCCAAACTGTGTGGGAAGCCAGGTGGAACACACTTGCCGAGGCAGACTAGGCGAAAGACCTTCTTTCGCAAGGGTAGAGGATGGGCGAAAGACGCTCTCTCTCTCTCTTTGCTAAATGACACGAGCCCAATGATGCACCTTAATGTCATGATGCATTTGAGAATGCTACAATGCCGAATGGCATTGGCTCAAGACTGGATCAAGGCTTGACGTCACAAAGGAATGTCTGCTTGAGAGAGACTGGGGAAAGTGATTGATCTTTGGTATCCCCTAGAGTGTGAATTGTCCCACTGATTTTTACATGGTAGCGGAGCTTCGGCTCTGGAATCAGGGACTGAGACAGAATGGAGTTTGGAACCCGAGGGATTGGCGGAGAGATCAAATTGTTCCCGCCACCAGTNCAGGGACTGAGACAGAATGGAGTTTGGAACCCGAGGGATTGGCGGAGAGATCAAATTGTTCCCGCCACCAGTGTATCATGGAGAGCTTGAGAAATGGGAAGATTGGTCGTGGCAGCTGATGTAGGACTGTACAAACCGTTGGCTAAACTGCTAATGGACGATGTGGAAGCATCGAATGTTGCCATCACTGACGATCTATGTGAGGCGTTCAATGTGCAGCAGAATCGTACCCAGAATGATCAGCTTTCACTGTTCTCTAGACAACTGGCATACATGCTGGCGCAAATCACTGATGGCGCCGCGCGAGCGATTGTGCGGAATGAAGACACAGAGAATGGATTTGAGATCTGGAGGCGATTGCACAGTCAGTTCTCACTGCCTGAAAGAGCAAGATCCACGAATCTTCTGAATGAGATCATCGGTTTCAGATTGAGAAGTGACCACTTGGAGAGTGATCTGAGTGAGTTCATCATACTGAAGAACAAACATGAGAAGACGACTGGANGAGCAAGATCCACGAATCTTCTGAATGAGATCATCGGTTTCAGATTGAGAAGTGACCACTTGGAGAGTGATCTGAGTGAGTTCATCATACTGAAGAACAAACATGAGAAGACGACTGGAGGACCGCTTGACAATGACCTGCTTGTTACGTTGCTAATGCGGAAGACTGTTGTTCCACTGCAGCAGCACCTGAGGTTGAATGTCAGGAATATCAACACGTTCGATGAAGCACTGGAAATCATCTACAGTTACATCAAGAGCAGACACTTGACTGTCCCGAGTGGTAAGAGTGATCATGGAGGTCAACGGCTGTACCTGTATCCTCGTAACTTTCCTTTCTTTGGAATGAAAGGAAAAGGTTATCATGGAGGAAAAGGAATGTTTCAGAGGAAAGGAAAAGGATATAAGGGCAAAGGAATGTACAAGGGATACAAAGGAAAAGGAAAGAGCAAAGGAAAAGGCAAAGGAAAGGGTAAAGGAAAAGGAATGAAAGGAAAAGGAAAAGGACAAGGATGTTTTCTGTGTGGTGATCCGAATCACTGGAGCAAGGAATGCCCTAAAGGAAAAGGAAGAATGTCCGCATTGACGGAAGAGGAACAAGGAAGTGGAGCAGAATGGTATGATGAATGGAATCATTGGAGTCCTGATGACTGGTCGAATGATGATTGGTCTTGGGAAGAACAGGATTGGAATGGTGAGTGGATTGGTTCTGTCGATGATTGGTCCGGTGACTGGTCTTGGTTTGAGGACGATTGGAGTTCTTGGCCTGAGGACTGGTCCTGGAANAGAGCTCGAATGGTGCCGCGAGCTCAGGTTCGAATGTCCCTCAGGACACCGCCAAGAATGAACCACCACAGAATGTGTCAGCTGTGACTGTCGATTCGTCGGATCAGAGTGCGCCCAGAATTGCTAAGACTGTTCGGGGAACAAAACCTGGACTGATGACGAACTTGTTCGTTGGAGCGTGCTTGTTGATTGGTGCATTGAGTTCCGGAGTGCCACCAATGCCGAACCAGAATGTACCNATTGCTAAGACTGTTCGGGGAACAAAACCTGGACTGATGACGAACTTGTTCGTTGGAGCGTGCTTGTTGATTGGTGCATTGAGTTCCGGAGTGCCACCAATGCCGAACCAGAATGTACCGAATCTGAAGGAATTGCCTGAGAATGATCCGATTGAGTTTGATGACAGCTTGATTGAGTTTCACATGCAGGCTGGACTGGTCGACAAGTCATGGATATTGTTCGACAGTGGAGCTTGTGCNAGGAATTGCCTGAGAATGATCCGATTGAGTTTGATGACAGCTTGATTGAGTTTCACATGCAGGCTGGACTGGTCGACAAGTCATGGATATTGTTCGACAGTGGAGCTTGTGCGAATTGTGTGTCCTGAATGGTTCGCGCCGGATTACCCGACGCTGCCGCTGAATGAAAGTGCACCCTCACTTCGGAGCTTGTCTGGAAAGACACTGGATGTGCAAGGAAGGAAGATTGTGCAGCTTGATTGTGGTAATGGTCATTCGTTGAGTGTGCAACTCTATGTGTGCACTGGAATACCGTTCCCACTGGTCAGTGTTGCACGACTGCTGTTGCAAGATTTCTGGACTCATTACCGTTTCCTGATGTACCGCAACTAACTGGGCTGACCGTTAGGGGTGCCAATTGTGAGACAGGGAACACTGGTGTACTTGACACCGACTGTGATCCCTTATGGTGTCGCTAATGCCGCAAGACTGGCAGCGATGTGTTTGCCAGAAGTGATGTCGGGGATTGAGGAAGAACTTGGTGCCTTGGAATTGCGTGGAGTGTCGGAGCACGTACTGACAAGCTAACTGGTGGAAACAGTCTAACCACGGAACTAAGCTTCTGCTCAGGGAATGAGATCCTCCGAAGGTGGAAGACAGGACACCTGGGAGGTGAATGAGACTGAGCTGAAGTTGATCCGCCATGTAAAGGTTTGGAGGAATGAAATGTTGGACCATCGGATCAAACTGGCAAATCGAATGCCGGTGCCTGTGCTTCGCCTCACTGGCGAACGATTGACGCACAAGGTCTACCGAGATGGTTCGACTGTCACTGTCAGAGATGCCAATTTCTTGANACTGGCGAACGATTGACGCACAAGGTCTACCGAGATGGTTCGACTGTCACTGTCAGAGATGCCAATTTCTTGACAATGACGAATACTAGACCTCGTGATGAAAAGGATTGGCGAGGACGTGGAATTTGGACTGACGCACAAACCTCAGCGCAGACATGTGCGGAAGAGTGTGCCACGTCCTCACGATCCAATGGTTGGCAAACCGCCACCGTCGGCGAATGCTGACATTGTGAAAATGGAGCACAAGAGTGAAAATGCTCCAAAGGTCCGAGCCAGGACTGGTGAAGAACCAGAGGAATTGGAGAGAAAAATGCGCGTGAGTAGGAATGTTGAGGAGCATGACCTTGAGAATGCACTGCGTTCTCGCCCTCAACATGGAGAGAAAATGAAAGAACTACTGTTGCGATTGTTCAATCTTGAGGATCCCGAGATTGCAGCTCAGAGGACTGCAGATCGATGGATTATTCTCCCTCGATATTGGATAAGAATGCACCATGAAATGCGTGATTGCTACTTCCATCCTGATGATGTTGATTCTCCGGTGGGTGGATTGTTGAGTGATCAACTGTGGGGTGATAGGTACACAACGTTCTTTGACTCGAGTGATCCCACAATGATCGATACTGGACATCAAAATGAATGGGCAGACATCGAACTGCCTGATGGATCAGTGAAGAAATGTGAGAATCCTCGAGGTCCCACTGGACNATCGATACTGGACATCAAAATGAATGGGCAGACATCGAACTGCCTGATGGATCAGTGAAGAAATGTGAGAATCCTCGAGGTCCCACTGGACACCGGTGGACTGGATATACATTGTTTGTACCGCTTGATCGTCCTACTGCTGGCGAGAATGCCGAGCAGGAGACTGAGGACAGAAGTGCAGTGAAGCCAAAGATGCTGAAGGTTCCCGGTGAACCATCAGAGAATGAACGGCGACTGCATGAATTGANCTGCATGAATTGACTCATCTCCCATACAGGGACTGGTGTGAGCACTGTGTGAAATCGAAAGGAAGACAGAGTCATGCAGTGAAGAAGAAGAATGATCGACAACCTGTGATCCAGATTGATTTCTCCTTTATGTCAACTGAGAATGACCTTCCGAAGCGCACTATCCTGAATGCTACGGATGTTCAGACTGGATATTCAATGGCTGTTGTGCTGCCTTCGAAAGGAAGTGTCGAAAAATATGCGGTTGCTGAATTGAGAAAATTTGTGTTCGAGATTGGTAGGACTTTTGGGATTGTTCAGTATGATAAGGAGGCGCCACTGAAGACAATNAAATTTGTGTTCGAGATTGGTAGGACTTTTGGGATTGTTCAGTATGATAAGGAGGCGCCACTGAAGACAATGGCGCGTGACTTGTGCAAGGTCGTTGGAGGAATGTCAATGAGATCTGCGCCGACTGGACATTCTCAGAGTCAGGGGAGTGTTGGAAATGCCCAACGAACCCTCTATGGCCAACTGCGAACACTGTTGTCTCAAGTGGAAGTTTCCACTGGAGTGAAGGTGAGCTCAGAATCACCATTGTTCACATGGAGTGTTAAGCATGCACAATGGTTGATCAATAGGTACATGATTGGAGCTGATGGAAAGACTGCCTATAGCCGTCGCTGGAATCGTGAGTACAATGGATCACTGTGCATGNTGCATGTTTGGTGAACTGATCGATGCGAAGGTACCTGTGAGTGGAAGAGTGCGTGTTCCCAAGGCTGGATCTCAATGGTTCAGTGGAATATACCTTGGAAAAGACACTGAGGCTGATGAAGTTGTGCTTGGCAATGCCAATGGTGTCTTCAAGGTCAGGACTGTGAGGAGAAGATCTCCTTCTCAACAATGGAATGCATCGTATGTCATGCAAATGACTTCGACTCCATGGCAGCCACGTGGAGATGGAGTTGAGTCGACTGCGTTTGTAATGCCGCCGGATCTTGGAGTGAAAGGCCGAGTGAGGCCTCCTCCTGGACTGGAGCGTGTTGAGGAAGAAGAAGTTGAAGGGAA
>BGNK01000096.1:0-29539 GCA_003297005.1 Symbiodinium sp. clade A Y106 | reverse complement strand
TGTGGATTCGGACTGGGCTGGATGCTCTAAGACAAGGAAGAGCACTAGCGGTTCCACTGTGAATGTCCTGGGCTGCAATGTGGTCAGCACTGCCAGAACGCAAGGAACACTGGCTTTATTCTGCGGTGAAGCGGAGTTGTATGCGATTGGTCAAGGAGTGTCTGAAGCACTGTTTGTCCGGTCAATGTTGCTGGAATCAAAGCTGGCGAAGAAGGTGAGTGTGATTGCGCATACCGACAGCACCGCGGGTAAGTCAATGGCGACCCGTTTTGGCACTGGTAAGAAGACCAAGCATGTGGAATTGAGGTTCCTATATGTCCACTTAAACCACGTTTACCCGGACAACTCCTACCGATTCTAACTAGGCACGCGGAATCCCGCGGACCTAATGACCAAGTATGTTGCGACTGATGTGTTGCAGCGACTGAAGGCACATATTGTCATATTGATGTTGTGTCTAATTGGTTCAAAGGTCTCACCACTGATGCTCATGATACTGATGATCGCGTTGCTCCTGTGGTGAATGCTCAGTGGCCTCCTCCTCACCCACCGCCGCCCGAATGTCCCTTCCCTGCCCGCCCTCGCGCGCGTCCCGAATGCACCCATTGCGCACACTGCTACTCTGGACGCCGTTGGACTGAAGTCCACGCCGAGGGACTGTGTAGGTGAGTTGCGGTGAATGCATTGCATGTTCTGACTGCAAATGTCACACTGCTGTTCTGTCTAGTGTAAAGGGAATGCAGCAGCTTCTTGTCATGACTGCATGTGCAATGTTCACTTGTCTTGTCATGGCGGCATGTGCAATGTTTCAATGTTGCCCGANTCACACTGCTGTTCTGTCTAGTGTAAAGGGAATGCAGCAGCTTCTTGTCATGACTGCATGTGCAATGTTCACTTGTCTTGTCATGGCGGCATGTGCAATGTTTCAATGTTGCCCGAAAATCCCAAAACCAAAGAAAGAGAGAGTTGAGAGAATGAGAGAATGTTTTCTCCGAATGTTTTCGGTCCCGAAGGGACTGTGCCGAAATTTCCGATTTGCCGAAATGTGGNATGTGGCCGATTGATTTCCGAGTGAATGCAAGTGAGTTGCATGTACAGAGTGCGATGCAAGGGACTGCTTTAAGCCTTGTGTTGCGAATGAGATCAATGTGTTCCCCTTGAAATGTTTTCTGCTGAATGTTTCTTAGTGACATCGACTGCCTGTAGTGTAGACTGCTTCGTTCGCCCTCTCGACTGTAGCTGCAATGGCCCCTAAGACTGCAGCACCGAAGAGTGGAGCCTTTGAGCGAGTGAGAATGGAGCCACTGCCGGAGCATTTGTACGAGGAAATCACTGCCGAACAATTGGTGATTGATATTGCCGCTCTGACTGACCTCACTGAGGATGAGGTCCGGCAGACTGGAGTGCAGAATAACCTCGTTGCACTGCACCTGGCCGGGAATGTCCCGGAACATCGCGTGGATTTGCAGCGACTGGCACAGGGAGAGACAATGATCCGCCCATCGGGCCCTCCAGTGGAGAATGCTACTGGGCCTGCGGCGATTGATGCTGCTCTTGGCATCAATGTCTCAAATGGCACTGCAGAGACTGCACCTGCCGCTACGCCTGACTCGTCGACTGCTCCGAGTGCAGCTGTGCCGAATGTACCGGTACCTGCTGCTCCCGCACCGACTGGGCCGAATGTGGCTCTGAATGCGGCTCCTTGGGAAGCCCGGAATTTGATGAATGAGCCAATGTTGCCGCACAGATTGAGCAGGCATGGGCCTGTGACTGTGGAAGTGGCGGCAGCCCTCACTGCGATGGATTGTGGAGTGGAGCTCACAAGAGTGTGGCGTGAGCTTGACCACTATGTGGGCATTTTCGTGGAGAATGACCGCGAGAGAGTGGTTGAAAGGGCGAATGATCTTGCCGATCGACTGTTGCGAGCCCAAGTTGGACTGGCAGAGACTCTCTACAAGAGAGAGTGGGATGAGAGACTCGCCCCAATGTTGAGTGTTCTTTTGCCACGAACGCGGAGTGGAGGAACGACTGCCTGTCGTTTCGATCACCCTGATCAACACTCCAATGGCCCAATGAGCTCGCTGAGAATGCGAATGCACTCTCTTGGCATCCAGACTGAGATCAATGGCCCGAACAACTGGATGATCGAGACGAGCTGGACGCAAATGACGAANCTCGCTGAGAATGCGAATGCACTCTCTTGGCATCCAGACTGAGATCAATGGCCCGAACAACTGGATGATCGAGACGAGCTGGACGCAAATGACGAAAGCGGAACGACTGTTCCTTACAACAGGGAACTGGCATGTCGAATGGCGATCCGCTCACTGGGCAAAGGAGAATGCGACCGATGCCCTTGTGAATGTGTACGATTGGCTGTGTCTGCCAATGCCACTGGCAATGAGATTGTACANCACTGTCGTGGAGAATGACCGCGAGAGAGTGGTTGAAAGGGCGAATGATCTTGCCGATCGAATGTTGCGAGCCCAAGTTGGACTGGCAGAGACTCTCTACAAGAGAGAGTGGGATGAGAGACTCGCCCCAATGATGAGTGTTCTTCTGCCAGGAACGCGGAGTGGAGGAACGACTGCCTGTCGTTTCGATCACCCTGACCAACACTNAGAGACTCTCTACAAGAGAGAGTGGGATGAGAGACTCGCCCCAATGATGAGTGTTCTTCTGCCAGGAACGCGGAGTGGAGGAACGACTGCCTGTCGTTTCGATCACCCTGACCAACACTTCAATGGCCCAATGAGCTCGCTGAGAATGCGAGTGCACTCTCTTGGCATCCAGACTGAGATCAATGGCCCGAACAACTGGATGATCGAGACGAGCTGGACGCAAATGACGAAAGCGGAACGACTGTTCCTTACAAAAGGGAGCTGGCATGTCGAATGGCGATCCGCTCACTGGGCAAAGGAGAATGCGACCGATGCCCTTGTGAATGTGTACGATTGGCTGTGTCTGCCAATGCCACTGGCAATGAGATTGTACAACAATGNCAAAGGAGAATGCGACCGATGCCCTTGTGAATGTGTACGATTGGCTGTGTCTGCCAATGCCACTGGCAATGAGATTGTACAACAATGGCATAGTGGATTTGTCGAGGTTCCCCTGCCACCAGCTGAATGGCAGTTTCAATGCCCTCAGCGCACTGCGGAAGACTATCCAATGGGCGAATCAGGGCGTATTTGAAGAAGCTGAATGCNGCCTTCATTGTGTTTCGCCGCACAAAGGCGACTGCAATGAGAAGATGGGTGGCTGGCGGACCCGGAGGGAATGCCCGAGTGAAACTGGCGAATTACTTTAACCGCCAGTTCACTGACCATATCAGCACCTTGACCATATCAGCACCTTCGAATGGGACAACACTGGACTGGACAACTGGAGGTGGCGAATGGAGTCAGAGTCCTTCGACACTGTTGGGATTGTCCGTGTCCCAATGACGGATCCAATGTGCATTGGCACTCCTCGAGCGCTTCTGACGCTGAATGAGATCATGGACTGGCAAATGCATGCCACCAATTCTGGCGAATCCCTGCTGGAATGGCGATTGATGGGACACGCCATGGTCCCACTGTGCCAAAGCATTGGTGCAGGACTGGAGCACGATTGCTCCACCTGGAATGAGCTCTACGAGGATGACGGCAATGAGGCGCCGAATGCCTGGAATGCAGCCAAGGCAAAGGCGAATGATCAAGCCGTTGGCACTGCCCTTGCTCAGACTGCCAATGCCCTCGAGCCCGGCTCCGAGATTGTCCTGCGCAAGAATGCGAGGGGCACTGTGAAGTGAATGCAATGAGCAGCCGATTTAATTTAGGAGTGCCATGTGACTGCGATTGTTTTGCAATGTGAAATTCTTTCTGAAATGTTGAATGGATTTCTTCAGTGGTTAGCTGAGAATGAAGTTCTCGGATTNTGCAATGTGAAATTCTTTCTGAAATGTTGAATGGATTTCTTCAGTGGTTAGCTGAGAATGAAGTTCTCGGATTCAGTCGAATGTAGCATCAGCCGACTTTCTGCAATGATCACTTGTACCCCGCCGTTTCGTTACGACTCGAATGTCATCCGAGAGTCGAGCCAAAAGTCCGGAATGAGGCCAATGATCCTTTCGCAGCTTTGATTGCTGATTGTTGCAACTGTTTCTTTTGATCGCTTCGNCAATGATCCTTTCGCAGCTTTGATTGCTGATTGTTGCAACTGTTTCTTTTGATCGCTTCGCGAATGCCACCACCTCTGCTCGTTTTGTTATTTGAATGATCTTCGACTGAAGTCAAGATGAAGGGACTGTGTTAAATGACACGAGCCCAATGATGCACCTTAATGTCATGATGCATTTGAGAATGCTACAATGCCGAATGGCATTGGCTCAAGACTGGATCAAGGCTTGACGTCACAAANCATTTGAGAATGCTACAATGCCGAATGGCATTGGCTCAAGACTGGATCAAGGCTTGACGTCACAAAGGAATGTCTGCTTGAGAGTGACTGGGGAAAGTGATTGATCTTTGGTATCCCCTAGAGTGTGAATTGTCCCACTGATTTTTACACACACACACACACACACACACTCTCTCTCTCTCTCTCTCTCTCTATCTCTCTATCTCTCTAAAGCCCAGTAGTCCAGCAGGGAGTCCAGGAGATCCAGTTGGGACCAATAGTCCAGACTGGATGGATTCCAGTAGTCCAGTAAGCGTCTGCGGCACCGTCAGCCATCAGCGTTCCGGTACCAAACCTCTCCACGCGCCCCACTACAATATGCGTGCTGCCGACATCTGCCTTTTCGTGCCGATTCTCCGGGTTGTTTTTTTGCGAGTATCGTTCCGTAAGATCATTTCGTCTCAGGGAATTGTGACGGCCATTCAAGCGCACGTTTTTTGGTGTCCATCGCAGCAAGCAGATTTCTTTGAAGAGTCTTCAGGCCTGAAGCAGCAAGACGGTCAGGACAATTTGTGAACGCGACTTATGTGATTTTATGAAGTGCTGCAGTTTATTCTTGCCGCTGCAATCAGCCTCAAGTGATCTTAGATCCTCCAAAAGCTTGTTTCGGCATGCTTTTCCCTAGCTTTCTAGGTGTTAGAGCCATCGGTGTGTGGCTGACATTTCGGATCTTGGGCTGCACGCCAATGTTTCTGATTCCTTCAGTCCAAGCTCACAAGAATGGGAGAGAGAACGAGATTGTATCACGCGCTTTTAGATTGCTTGTTAAGGAGCCTCCTTGCGAGCCCGGCAGTACCTTGGCCATTCTTTGCTACCGTTGTTTGCTCTTGAAACTGGACTGGCCTTCAGCATGTTTTCTATTCTTTTGCTATGTTTGCATAACGCTTGCCTCCAACTGAGCTCAGCGAAAGTCGGCTGTGGCCCTGCACGGTCGATGGCTCCAAAAAGAACGGATGGTGTGGAGCGGCACTGTTGCAGGCTTAAGATGCTTAAGGTTTGGCCCCCCCCCCCCTCCCCCAGAAGCTTTTTCAGGTGCTCCTCGACACCTCGTGTGTTGAGTTTTGCTGGTCGCTGCAACGAATCAAGCCTCAACCTTGAGGTTCAGTGATAGCAGTTCCTCGCGTGATAAGCTTTGAAAAGCGAGGAATCAGGATCTTACGCCTTGTCCTCCTTTCCCTTCGGACACCACTTCACTGAGCTTCTTCCAACACCACCTGTAAATTAAAATGAGGTAGAGTGAGTTGCACATCCAGGCGGCGAAGCACATGCACTTCTTCCGCAAATCTTTGAAGCGGAGGTCCATCTAGTGAACAAACTCTAAATGCGGGTATCGAGCTCAGCGGATGACGACGCTTTGGGAAGTTGCGGGGCAGCCGTGGGCAGCGGGAACCAAGAGTGGATCGAGGTGCTGTTGGGGAGCAGGATCATGCTGGAGTGAAACGCTTGAAGCCCCGGACGCCGGGCCAACTAGGAGCAGCATCAAGAGCAACAAAATGGCCATTGTCGCCTTTTTTCTCTGCAGAGACACGCCTTACTGAGTATTGCGTGCGTTGGATTGAGGCTTTGAAGCAATCCGTCCTACAGGCTACGCTTTCAGCATTCGCTTCATCTCGTGGATCTGCCCCCTCGTCCGTCGTCAGCTCTCAATTTCTTAGATGTCACCATGTCTTTGTCGATAACTTTTCTCGCTTCGGTCTCTCAGTTGCTGGTTCTATCCCCAACACAAGCCTCTTCCCTTTTGGCCCTGCCTCGCCGATCATGCATACTGCATACCAAGTCAGCGGGTCCGCGTGATGAAAGCTACACTTGGAAGGTTAAAAAAGGCACAACAACAGCAATCACGAGTCAAGTTCGGTGGGGCAGAAAAATCGAGAGTTCAAACAGTTTGCAACTGAAGTGATTCTAGTTGATCCTAGTTGTTCGGCTCCATGGCTTCAAGCAAGCTTTTGCAGCGGTGTCGTCTGTTTGCAGCTATCGGCATAGCACCATTGGAGTCCGCCCCAAAAAACAAAGTGGTCAGAACCTTTTCGGGCCAGGTGAAGGCGAAAAGCTAAAAGTCCATCCACTTCAGCTGGAGCTCTTCTGTCTTCTGAGCTAAGGAGAGGAACTACACGAATCTCAACCATGGATCATACGGAGCGACTCCGCTTCCTGTTTTGCAGGCTGAGAGGGAGTGGCAAGACGTCATGGAGCGCAATCCAGATCAGTGGTTTCGATTCGACGGTTCGGCCCTTAATCGAGGAAGCTCATGGATTATAGGGCATTCAAGACAGGGTTCTTAAACAGAAGCACGTCGAAATAGGCTGTACAACACATAGCCCCCTGTTTTTGTCTTGATATGTTTTGCAAAGTGTCGGTCGCAGATACGCACCCGGGCGTGCAAGTACATTTGCACAATCAACACAAGCAGAACGCGTGTACTGACCTTTTGTCCAAGGGCCAAAAACGCTCATTGGAGCTGCTGACTTGGCGCGTGCTCGAGTAGCCGAGTATGTGAAGGCAGATGCGAGAGATGTGGTCTTCGTCGATGGTGCGTCTGCAGGTGTGAATGCTGTCTTGCGCTCCATCAATCTTCCACCTCATTCATCTATTCTGTATTTAAACACTGCCTATCAGATGGTCAAGAACACGATCTCATATGTCAATGGCGAGCGGCAGCAGCGGTCCGTGCAAGTAAATATTTCGGTACCAAGCAGCAAAAGTGAAATCCTGGAAGCGGTCCAGAATGCGCTGGACAGCAATCCTTCCGTAGAGCTAGCCAGCTTCAGTCATATTACAAGTGTTCCTGCAATCCTCCTACCTGTGGAAGAGCTGGTGCAGATATGCCATCAAAAAGGCGTCATGGTTTTGATCGATGGGGCACATGCTTTGGGCCAGATCCCCTTGAACATTCCAAAGACTGGTGCAGACTTTTATGTGGCCAATGGGCACAAATGGCTTTACAGTCCGAAAGGAAGTGCCATCCTGTGGGTTGCAAGGGACAAGCAGCACTTGATTCACCCCAATGTGATCAGCGACGAGGGCAAGGGCCTGAGCTTCTTCCAACTGCAGTTTTCTTACACCGGCACCAAAGACTACAGCGCCTTTCTGGCAATGTCTGCTGCTCTGGAGTTTCGAGAGGCTCTGGGAGGAGATGCTCGGATTCTTGACTACGTGTCCACCTTGGCTGTTGAGGGAGGCCAGCGCCTGGCCGAGGCTTTGGGCACCGAGCCCATGCCGACCGGAGGCCTCGCCATGGTAAATGTGCCTCTTCCACCACAGGTGGCCATGAGCTGTTGTGACATGAAGACCGCGCAGAGAGTCCTTCTGAAACACCGGACTTTCGTACCATTCTACCTGTGGCAAGGGCAGTGCTTCGTCCGGGTCAGCGCGCAAGTTTACAACGAGGTCTCTGACTTTGTGCACCTGGCAGGTGCCTTGCAGGATGTCCTTCAGCATGACTGTTTCCCATCTGAAGTTGATATTTAAAGAGTAACAGCTGTCTTGCGCCACATCATAGCAGCGCAACGCCGCGGCCAATGTGCGTGTACATGGGCGACAGTGACAATGTGCCTGTGCGGTTGCCTGGATAAACAGATGTAGATGCGCGCGGCTGCTGCTGCTCCCTGGGTTGGGTGCTCGCTCGCGCTGGATCCCTCTCTTTCCCTCTCTCTCTCTGTCGAGTTGATGTGCCCCAACCAGATCTTCGGAGCACCAGCTTGTGAGATAAGTGTTTTGCAGAACCCTACTTCCTGTCAACAAGCAGGTTTTTGAGCTTCTTCGCTCTTCCTCAACCTGAACCGGAAACACAGACTTAGGCCCCTCCTTGCACTAAGTTCCCTTTTCCAGAAGCCTTTTGTATCCCGTGGATTTTCAGCATGGAAGGGTCGTAGCCGTCGTAGCCCTTGCATCACATACGCACTTGCATCACGAACCCAGTACACTGCGTGTGATGAAGTCCTAGTATACGCCAATACGCACCGGACCCTAAGTAGTGGCAGGACCCCCAATAAACAGCTTCACTACAAAGATGCTCAGGCTTGGAAACAGTTGCCGCCTGCTTCTCAGCTCACCGCGGATGCAGACGCTGGAAGACAAGAGTGATGCTCCAGTTTTGAAACGATGGTGGCTTGTGCTGAGGCAAGATGTCGTAGCCAAGGACATTCTTGGGCTCAGCTGGCTGCTTGAAGCCCGCGTTTGATTTGAAGCTGTTGCTTTGCATGCAGCTCCCGATGCTGAAACTTGAAGCTGGTTACAGCCAGGCCATTGCAAGACACGCGACGCCCTGGGGCGGGGAAGCTGCGCGCCGCATACCCGATACATGAATAGACATGATATGCTTCAGGTTTCGCAAGTATTATTGAGCAGAAGTTGTGCTAAGTATGCTACTGTAAGGCCCCTCCACATGCGCGAAAAGGCGTGGGTCTCGGACTGGAATCACTCGGACTGGAGAGCAGTGAAGTCGCCCCGAAAGCCAGTTGTTCACAAATGTTGTCCACGGGGTTTGCGAATTATAAGAGCTGCTGCACGACAGCATGGCCCAGCATGAAGCACAGCGGCTGGATGTCCGAGCAAACCAACAGCAACAGTCAAGAGTCAGCACGCAATGGCCGCAAAAAAGCAACGCTGTCTTATGAAACTCTCGGATGTAGCACTTCAACCACAGCAGCCATCATGCGTGCTGCACTAGGATAGCCGCATGTGAGGCAGCACCGGTCGTTTGACTCCAAATCCGACTTTCTTCGGCCGTCGAATGCTCGGACTGCAGAGTTGCAGGGTCCTTGAACGAGCATTGGTCATCTCATGGTTTCGAAGCCAGTCTTCGAGCAGCAAAGAGAGGACTCTGGCAGGGACTCTACGGGTCCATACACCATGTTAAGGAGCTTTAAAGAAGGAAACACAATATTGGGACAAAGGAATACGATGCAGATGGCAAACTGTGAAGCTGAAGCACCGCGCCTCTGCACTCAGCTGGCAACTCTGTCGTACTTCTGCTGCCGTTGCCAGAAGCAAGGGTAGTTTGCAAAAGTGCACATCCATGGTCTTGATGCTTCTAACATGTGCTCTTGTGGCGGTTGCTGCTGTGGAAGCCGTGCGGCTTGACACAGCAAGCCGCAGTGTGGAGCCGGGGGCAATCAACACGGTCCAGAAATGCGGCGACATGTCTATGCATGTTTCGGGGACCTCCGACGAGGACGAAGCCATTGACGAGACTACGTGGTTGGACTCTGACATTGTCAACAGTTTTGGCGGTTCCTCGCTTGAGGCCAAATCAGTCCGACACCAATCTACAGTCTAACCAGGACTAGTACGGCATAGTACGGCACTCGGGAGGGGCCCGTGGACCTTAGTGGCTGAGGTTACCCGATTTTCCAGCGGCAGACTTCCGACGGCAGGCGTCTGCAGTATTATCTTGGTTGCAATCTCACGGGGCGCGCGGTCCTGTATTTCGATGAGCTGGATGACGATGGAGAGCCTGTGTCCGGCCCTGAGATTCGGTCTAGGGTTGAACGACTACAAGCTGACAACTGAATCTGTTGATGCCAGTTCAATATCTGCGTGGTATTCAGGCGTAGTGGTGAATATTCTGTCGCTGTGTCCTGGGCGCTTCAACTAGAGGCCATGTGCCTGCCCCATGGCCCCCTCCCGTTCTCTCTGGGAGTATTCATGCCCGAACCATGATCAAGTCCACCCGCGAGCGCAGAAGGTCATCACAGCTTCCACACCCGAGCCAGCGTTGTGTCCATGCCCGAGTATAGGGTCAGCATCCGTGCTCTCCATCCCTCAATGCCAAAAGAGTCACAAGAGCTCCCAAGCCCAAGCCCTATAGCGCATAGCACATGCGTGCCCTAGTCAGGAGTACACTCCAAACACAGCGGCTGCAGCGCATGGGGCCCTACTCGTTGTCGTATCATGTCGCGCTGATTTCGCACACGCACATAGGAATGTTTCCAAGATTATCCAAGCATCCGAACATCAGTCCGTCCATCCACACACCTCATACATACATATTAATGTATAGATACATTTACGTAAGGATGGACACGCACATGGGTTGAGGCTATAACCAAGACAGGACACCAACAACAACCACAACCAACACTGCACAAACAAGCGACACCAACAGCAAAAGAGCACAACACCAACACTTCCAATTTACTAAACAGACCAGTTTGATATTGCTACTATGATATGTTCTGTTCACGGAAGTCATCAAGCTTCTCCGAGTCGAGTGAGCATGAAGTACGGCGTATAAGCACTACGCGTTTGAGTTGTGTATGTAGATCGTCACGACATGGTGTGCGAAAATGCAGCAGACAGTTAATGGCTGCAAAAGCCGCGTGCACCGACGCACACACACACACATGCACACGAACATATTGGACGTACAGGTACATGTATTGTGCATTGCAGACATGCATGCATGCATGCATGCATACAAACATACATCCATGCATACATACCCGGAATTACTTTCGTCGCCCTGCGTCACCACAACATTATTTATAACGATATTTCTATGAACTAGTAGTACTCTGGTTCTTGTTGCGATCAGAACTGTTGAGACTTGCACAGCCATTCCGGTCTGCTGCGTAAGGTTCTCATGTTTTGCATTGTGGCATGCTCATGCTTTAAGTTCTTGACGCTTGGTGATGTTTCCTGCGTCTTCTATCGTTAGCGGTTCAACAGGTAAGCAAGCGCAGCCTTGCAGAGCAAATTACGCACAGCTACTACGGATGGCACTGAGGCCTGGTACTTTCGCAGTCCGTCAGCTAGAGATTGGACAGCCCCTGCGAGTTCACGTGGGCATGGACGGAGAGGGAGAGGAAGCAGCTGAGTTCTCGTGGAGCCTTCTTATTCTGGAGACGCTGGTGCAGGGCGTAGTGACCTTCTGGGATGACTCTGGAATCAGGTACATGCCACTGGCCTTCACTTAAAAGGGTCAGAAGGAGCAGTAGCTGAAGCATGCTGAAGTTGGAGCATATAACTATGACATCAACAACCAATGCTGTTGCTATCAATTGCTGCTGTGATGCGGTCAGCTTCCTCGCTGTCTTTGTCACGCCCAGCATTGCTTGGCTCGGCAAAACACAGTGACAGTCATCTGAGGGACTTTATCGGTCCGCCACCGAGCTACACAACGACAACGACATCAACACCAAGGAGCTGGAATGGGCTCCAAGTACAAGGGGTGCATGTTTTGTGGCTCTGCCCTCTTGTGTTTCAGGCGATAGGAGACGTGCACTTTGGACCTTTAAGTCCTCGCCCTGTTCATCAGACTCTCTAGTCACTCTAGTCGTCTTCAGACCTCAGACCTCGCCGGGTATTGCCGACTATGAGCGTCAAAATCATTCGTGATTCCTCATTCATTCTCGATTTTTAACCGTTGCTGTGATCGTTACAATGCTGAATGGACTAGGAAGGCCATTGTCTTCTTCCCCTTCTTTGGGCCCGGCCATGTTCCACGAAGGACTATCCAACCGCAGTCCGCGTGGCGCCGGGCAAGGCGCAGGCTATGGTTCGTCACCTCCACTCCAGAACGGGAGCTCGCAGAAGACGCGGAAGACGAAGAGAATCCGATCTAAAGCCTACGCCATATCATGTGGGCGCTTCATGGGAGATGCCTTTGGCCTTGGGAGAGTCCGTCAGCTCAGGAGCCCCAGCGAAGCGGACTCGACGGACTCGGACATCGTGAGGATCCAGACCGGAAGGGTGCAAAAGGCTTTGCAGCTCGATGAGTCCCAGGAGGCTTGCTTGGCTTGGATAGCTCTGTTTGCCTGTATCGCATGCGATTGCAGTTGCTTCTGCAGCAGATAGCAGTGGTGACTGTAACGTGGATAATAGAATCCAAAATACAATATAGCAGCAACCGCAGCAATAGAAATCGTGAGCAACAGAAACGAGTAGCATTACTCGTAGTTCGACTAGCTGTGCTAGTCAAGGTAGCCATCATTATCCCAGGGCTACAGCGAATGATACTGATGGCTGCACTTCGCGATAGCGATTTTGGTTGGAAGACGCCTAGGGGCATGAGCCTGATAATCATGATCACAGAAACTATGCAATTCGGTGTCTTGGGAGAGTTGAGATTGGATAAGTCTCTCATGGGATCATGTTTGCTTTGTAGGAGCCTTCGCACACGACGGCTGTGGATCCTGCTTCTCCCCATCTCCGCGGCCTAACCTTTTGATGCTTGTCTGCGCAGGGGAGGGATTGTCAACACTGCTGTGTCGAGGGGAAAGGGGATGATGTGATCGCCGCACTGAGTATACTGCCGCAACTAAGCCTAAGCTGTTAACAAGTATTCGTGACTCCAGTTTGTTTGTATGTAGTGCTGACCGCGGCTGCAGGTCATAGAGGAGTGACCTTGGAAATCCAGGGTACGATGAATCGGACCGCCTCCAACAAATCCGTCCTCAAGCCTGTACATCAAAAAGTCCAGGCACGCTTCTTGGCAAGCTTGGATTGCCTGTTGCAGTGAGTGCAAGAAGGCCAAGGCTTGCTTCAGACAGCAAGCGGTGAGAGTGTCTGCCTTCCAGAGTGTCGAATTCCTCGTGTTCTTGCTATCTCTTGCAATCAACCACCGTGGCTTCTGAATTCGAACATGATGCAGTGGGGCATCCCGCGGCAACTCGGGCTCCACGGCTACAGTAGCATGTTAGTGCACTCTTGTCAGGTCCCAGCGTCCTTTTACACCAAGCTGGGGGGCATGAGGATCTACACCAAGCAAGCACACGGCTGCATGGCTGTAGCCAGACTTCATGTGAGCTGCCCTCGCGGTGGCGACCCCCCCAAAACTAAGGGCAGCTGGACAAGGTTTACTACCTGCGCTGTGATTACACGAGCGGCCAGCCCTTCTTGATCATGCGCCAGGGCGGCGATGTGCAGGTGGGCCATTGCCTCGAACATCATCGTATACAGTTTAGGGACCTTTTCATAAAGGACCATGGGACTTGGTAAGTAGGGTTATTATTAGGGTAACTATACTTAACTTATTATTACTTATAATCCACTTAAGGTACTTATAACCATACTTACTAAGTCCCATGATCTCCAACTCGGGTTCAGAAATGGTGACAGACCCAAGGTCAGGCGCTTCAACATCAAGTGGTGGAGGACGACAAGCATTTCTGAATCGCTTGGAGAGCGGTTGACGCTCCTCGCCGACCCCACCTCCGTCCCCTATCCTGTTGTGAAGGGATACATCACCGTCACGCCGGACTGACGTGCAAGGGAAAAAGACATAGGAGCAGCACCGGCAATTGTACAGCTTCTCACCGTGCTTGCCGTCCTGATACTCGCAATAAAAGGTATACTCCGACGTCTTGCCTTTTAAGCCCGTCTGCAAAGTCTCAGAAACCATGCGCCGAGGCATACACCTTCTTGAGTCCGAGGCCGGGGTGTAGAGCGAGCTTTCTACAACGACAGCCATTGTGCCAACATGGGGGGTAGGGTGGCTCTAAGTTCCGATTCTCTTTAAGGCCAGACCGCAGGGGTGCATGGTTCAGGGCTTAAGGCACTTGCGTGAGCAGCTTCAACACTGGACATGGCTTTTCATGGATGCACCAGTTAACCGCGTGGTTGTGGCAGGATCAGGTTTCTTGGCCTACGCACTTCTCAATTGGCCCGTCAAGAACTTGACGTTGCACAACCTGCCGAGCCTGCGCTGTCTCAAGTTTGTCATCAGGGTAATAATGAGTTCTTGTAACGATTCTTGTAGCTAATGTTTTGCTGGTGTTCTGTTCTTACGACTTGAGGACGTCTTGGAGAGTCATGTGCTGGTTCCAACCTCGAAACATCGAGACCCGGCATCGCAAGGACATGTGCAAAGTAGCTCTAACAGCGAAGGCTCGCCAGTGAATTTGTCAAAGGACCTTTGGCCGGAATAAAAGCAGTTTCATTCCCAGGCTGAGAGATGTTGTGGCAAGTCGTAGCCACGAGGTCCAGTGCTGACCCCTTTTTTGCCCAGCACAGGATTTCATGCAAGAGCAAAGGCTTGGAGTTTAGCAGCAAAAAGCCCCAAGCCAAGCAGACATGCCGTTGCTGTTTCTCCGCGAAATCCTGCAGACCTGAAGCTTTGCCCGTGCAAAGTGATGCAAGGTCAGAGCCGGGCTGCTCAGAGCTTTACCGGGCAAATTCTTCAGTGATTCAGCAATCAGCTCCACCTGTCATCAGATCAGCTTGCCAGCAGACTTTTTGCCCAATAGCTGAGAGGCAACAAGGCACACAAAGGCCGTAGTTTTGATTGCAGAGATTTGCTGCGCCTGTTCCGCTGCAGCATGCAAGAGTCAGGGAAACTCCACATCGAGCCCCGCTGCACATATTGAGAGGCTGAATGTGTCGGAGAACTTGTGCTGTGAGGATGTGGCCCCGATGGTATCAGATCTGATGTAGGGGGCTTGTGTTTGGGCAGGCATCTAGCCGAGTCATGTATTGTTCCAGCCGCTCAGAGTGCAACACTCCTCAGCAGGCCAGTCCCGTACAGCAGGTGCCCGTCGGCCCAGCAGCATCTCAGCTCTGGTTGATGTTTAAGCATGTCATAGTTACCCGGTGCAAGCAAAACCTTAATGGTCTGGTCTGGCTGGGGACTGCATTGATGGTGACATGGATCCAGACGGAGTCTCGTAGATCGAAATGAGCGAGGCTCCGCTGGGACCTGGATGGACCTTGTGCGCCTTCCGTGCTTCCGTGCGCTGGTTTAGGAGCTTTCTCGTCGCTTCGCTTGCCTCTGACTCTTGCATTGTGCATGGCTGCCATGGGGATGGCACCGAGTAGTTACTGTTCTGCTATGTAGTTGACATAGATGTTGAACTGTAGCGTGAGCATACCATGCCATGGAATCTCAACCCAGAGCCACGCCAACAGCCATAAATCCTGGCAGATTGCAGACTACGGGCACCACCGTTCCATTGACACGGCGTAGATTCGGCTGAGCTTCCGCACACAGAGGCAGGCGGCAGGTGACCGGCTGATGGTCTCCTGGCTTGCCAATGCTGCAACTGACGTGCAACACGTGCTCGATACTTCAATTGCTCCTTGTAACCTTGCGTTGCCACGACAACCAGGCAATAGAGGACTTTGCACGATACAGCCACCGTACCTGGCAGCTCATGGACTGCTGAAATGCTGCTTGCACAGCGTCTGCACCAACCTCGCTTGTTTGCAGAATGCATCATGTTTTCCATCATGTTAACACAGTGATGCATCATTCTGTGGTTGGTGCAGGATTTCTTGTCGTTTCGACTATCGGTTGTTTGGACCAGCAAACTGTTTAACGTGAATGCTGATGTTGTTTCTCCACGGCCGTTGTTTTCCCAGGAGGTTTTGTGTCCGTGTCGCCTGCCTTCGCGGCCCAGTCTTGGCAACGGACACGTAGAGTAGAGTCTGACAGTCTGACCTACAGGCAAACAAGGCCAAGTCCATTTCCTGACTGAAGAGTTCGCAAGGGCAGGTGACCTGGAGCTAGTTGTGTTGTTCTATGTTCCAGCTGGCACTTGGTGTCTTTTCCTTGCGTAGTTGACCTTGGCAAAGGCTTGGGACCTCCTCATTGGCAGTTTTGAAGGCAGGTAGGCGCCAGGTATCCAAGCCGGAGGCATTCCCAAGATCAGCCCCCCGGGAGGGACGAGCCAAAGCCACCACAGTTACCGGTCTTTTATATACTTTGCTGCAATGGCAGTTGTGGTGAATTTGATTGAGCCTGTGCGATTTGAGTCACCAGGTTGCAGGTTTTGTCTCCTTAGTTGCAATGCACGCAGTTTGCCCAGACTTGTACATACAGAGACTTCGTGGCGAAGTGTACGAGGAGTTCGTACAAGGAACCATAAAGCGCCAAGACTCTGGCGATGAAATTGCTCTTGGGAGTCGCATGAGGACATCATAGCGAAGAAGGCTGCACGTTGCAATCTGCAAGAGACCTCATGCTGGCCAAGACGAGCCTGTTGCCCCAATGAAGCTCAGCATCCTCTGGGCAAGGCCCTGGCTTTTCTCCTCGAGGAAGCCCTGTACAAAGCCTACGTCCTACATATCCCAACATGGACCGCTCCAATCGATTCGGGCCTTCTCTAGCCGTGTTTAGATGATACTTGGAAAGCCTTGTCTCATGTGACTGTGGGACAGTCCTGAATCTGCCGTGAGCTTGAAAGAAACTGGGACGCATGCCAAATGTGGCATTGGTCCTCCGGGCTCTTCCGGCATCAAAAAGACTGCGTCCTGTGCTTGTACGAGCAAATGCAGAAGTTGGTCCACTACATGTGTCGGCTTGGTATGTGGTCGTACAGTCGGGCACTAGTTGTGTGCATGCTCGGCTCCTGTGGCGCCTGCCCCAAAAATCCGAGCCATGGAGCCATTGGCTCGGAGGAGCCGGCAGAGCTGCCAATGGAAGGAATGGCCCAGCGAGGCGTGGGCATTTTCGCAGGATAAAGAGCGAGCCTACAAATGTAGTGCAAATGTAGTGCGCGGAATGCTTCCGAAATTTCATCCAAAGAGTAGAAAGGTTTAGAACACATGTCTAGAAGCCTGGGCACCAAAGCCAAAGGTTTGGGAAGAAGCTCAGCGCTCAAACGATGAGTATATGTTTGCAAGACGAAGATGTTTCTTGGAGAATACGGCTCTAGGGTGAGTTTATTTGTGCTCCGAGCAGATGCCACACATGCGCTTCCCGCTGTAAGAATAGTCCCCGATGAGCCGTGGAGGGATCAGTCGTCCCCACTCCCCAGCGCAGATCCCCCGCGCGCTGCTTCCGCAGCCTGAACTCCGTCATGTGCTGATCATATCCTTGTTTTGGGACTTGGGACCGTTGACGCTTCGCGAGGTATCTTCGGCGACCTCCTTGTCGGTGCATGTCGCTTGGAAGCGCTACATGCAGTCAATATGCAGCCCAAGCTTCGGAAGAGATCGTACAGCATTCAGCTTTGGATCTGAGAGCCGCAAGACCTGGGTCCTCTGCCTCGACGAGCTGCTGAGCGTCGCAGGGCTTCGTCCCGGACCCCGTCACCTCACCGGGCTCCGGGAGAGTAGGGGTGACTTGTGATCGATAAGTGTTGTTACTCGCCCATGGAAAATGACGCCGCTTCACTATCAGTGTGCTTTGCTCTATTCTGTGTTCGCTGCTTTCGTTATGCTTTGCTCCTTTGCGCCTCGCGCGATTGGCTCAAGCTCAGCCCAACCTTCCAGAGCAGTGATCTCGGCAAGTAAGGGCATTCTGGACGGACATGGGAAACCGGGTGCCAAACATGCTGATGCTTCAGTTTGGTTCCTCCTAGTAGCTCCGAGCTCCGACCGCATTGCATTCGAAGCGCGCGCNTGCTGATGCTTCAGTTTGGTTCCTCCTAGTAGCTCCGAGCTCCGACCGCATTGCATTCGAAGCGCGCGCTGTATGGAGTGTGCCTTGGCTTTTACTTTCGCTTATGGACCGCTGCTACACGCAAATGCTGCACAGATCCAGTGAGCTGGAAGTCCACAGTGTCACATTGGCCAGGGTTCCTGCATATCGTCAATGCTTGGCCTGCTTGGCCCTTGGGCACTGAGACTTGGCTCCAAGAGGAAAAACCTGGTCGGTGTACCGGGTTGTGGTATTCCAACACGCCCGAGGGCCTTGCCGGATTTTGGGTTGTTTGAGGGTGGGCTGTGGTCCCGATTTAGAGATATGGAGTCATGGATGGCTCCACCGGTGACCACAGATGGAAGCACCAAGACCTTAAACCCGCAATCTTGAGGTTGCAACAACAACCGCCAAACCCACGACCCTCAACCATCCTGCACCAATAGACAAAGAGTGCCTGAGGAGACTGCGGATTCCAAGCTCGTGGACATCAAAGCCCAGGTCACCGCCACGACGCAGGCCCCAAGCATCAGAGGGTCCACGGAGCCCATCGTTTGTGTTNATAGACAAAGAGTGCCTGAGGAGACTGCGGATTCCAAGCTCGTGGACATCAAAGCCCAGGTCACCGCCACGACGCAGGCCCCAAGCATCAGAGGGTCCACGGAGCCCATCGTTTGTGTTCATCCTGCGGATTTCTCAGCGCCTGCCTCGCCTGCCTCTTGCTTTTGCAGGTTCGCGTGCACCTGGTCAACTGTGTTGCGGCCTGGGCATGTCCAGCCGTCGGATTGAAGGTCCTCATTGTGGCATCCGCCGAGGCATGCAAATGCTGCAAAGATCCTGCTGGGACCTGGTCCAAGGCTGGCAAAGGGTCACTTGATAAGTGGCGATGCCATACGAAGCTGCGCGGAGACAGATGCTGCTGCAGGCACGGCCAAAGCCTGCTTTGACGCTGGCCGGTTCCCCCCAGTTTCTGACGGTGTCGATCTTGCGAACCGGACTCCAGTCCAAAGAGTATCCAGAACACGAATCTCGCGCCAAGTCCTGCCTTTGAGGCCATCAACCGAACAGCATTGAATGCGCACTGAATGCTGATGAATCTCCCCAGTGTCACAATCTGGCGAGATATACAAGCATGTGCCTTACAGCCTTAAACTTTATCTCCTTTACCATNGGCCATCAACCGAACAGCATTGAATGCGCACTGAATGCTGATGAATCTCCCCAGTGTCACAATCTGGCGAGATATACAAGCATGTGCCTTACAGCCTTAAACTTTATCTCCTTTACCATCACAACCAATGCCATCAGGAAGCCCAGATTCCCTCCTCTTGTCATGATCCTCAAAAATACACAGAAGGATTCCCGTTTCCTTTCCAATTTTCGCCATATCTCTCTGACGAACATCTCCTACAAGCTCGTTGCTTCTCGGCTACACAAGATTGAAAAATACCTTGACTCTAGAATCAGAGTTACTGTAGGCATGCAGGCATTTTGGCTGTCGTAAGAATCGATCCACCACTCAGCCTATTCATTTCATGAGACGTCCGCGAAGAACTAACGAGGTTTTTGCATGCATCTAGTGAACCACCCTAAGCCTGTAGATCTTTCACAAACGGAGCTTTCAAATGAGCAAAGCTATAACCCGAGTCAAGACGGGAGGCCACAAAATGCGATGTTTCCTTTTTCAGTTCGCCTGTAGCTCAGGCAATCGAATTTTGAGTCCAGCAGCTTCCCCGAAACACGTCTCGTCCTGCGGAGTATTTTTTGTTCGGGAGAAGGAGACTACAGTCTATAGGCCCCAAGCTGGGCATCAGCTGTTAGCCTTCACATGGCCGTTTGAGCTGTTTTTTGGATGCCTTTTAGTTTTCGGAGCGGATCGTCTGGGCAAAGTTGCGATGAGCGGATTCGCGTGCTAGGTGTGCGTACGCGGAGTGTAAGCAACCGTATGAAGCGGTCTTCGCGTCAAGCCAAGGGGCTCAGCCACGTTGTCATGAGTGCTGAACGTAGGCTATGGGAAGGCATGCAATTACTTTCCCGCTGCGTCCTCCCACATTTGACATGATAGGTGAGTCCCCCGACTGTTCAACACAATGCACGACTTCCACAACCAATTACGAGTAAATCTTCGCTTGCAAGCCCTCGCAAGGCCCGTGTGCCAGAAGACACTTCGTGGGGCGGGCCAGCGCCAGCACTTCCAGCAGAGGTTGGCGGTGGAGAGATGCATGAGGTTCCCATTTTGCAGGCACCGTCCTTCAGNCCTCGCAAGGCCCGTGTGCCAGAAGACACTTCGTGGGGCGGGCCAGCGCCAGCACTTCCAGCAGAGGTTGGCGGTGGAGAGATGCATGAGGTTCCCATTTTGCAGGCACCGTCCTTCAGCCAGTGTCTCGCGGTTTCAGGTGCCATCTGCGCCTGGCTGCATGACAGTGTCGGAGCCTGAACAAATTGGGAAGATAAGCGCAGCCAATGTGCATTGTTCCTTTAAATTTTCCTGCGAGGATGGGCCGAATCATCAAGCTGGCATACCTGATGGCCACGGACCCACTTCCACAGCCTTGGGTCCCTGCCTCAAACTCGCGAGAGCCCATGCGCTTTTCAAAGCTATGATCTTGCATGTTGTGATCAGGTGCGGATCGCTCACGAGGCCTGTGCTCCGGCACACTACGTTGGGATTTCGGTGTCTCTCGGCGAAGCTTCACTGCTGCTAGGGTGGCATATCTTTCTTCAACAAGAAGACCGGTGTGTACACCGACAGCCGCCCGGTGCAAGACTCAGTGGGGGGACTTTTTACTACAGCTTGAAGGGGGGGGGCATTCCCCGAAACACTCAATCGTGTGACTTGGGTGCTGGAAGCAGGCTCTGCGATGCACCGAAGTCGTCAAGCTGTGGCAAGGATGGTCATGGTCGCCAGTCCAGGCTCGTTCTTTTGCGCTTTTTTCGTGCACGCGTACCGCGCGACTGACATGCCTTTGTTGGGAGGTTCCCACGCGCCAGCAAATGGCAGCTTTCCTTTAAGGCTGGTCTTTGGCATGTTCGCAATGTTTCGTTCCAGGTGCCCAATCCCTTCCCAAGACAGTGACATTCACATTCATTACATTCAGGAAAGGTCCACAAACAAGCGCTGCTGGTAGTATGTAAAGTTGTTCGATGTTGCATCGATGTGCTGCAGGCATGTACAATTGGTCGAGCCGCATGAGCCGTTGGAGGCCGGCAGTCTGTCCGTTTTTCCTTGCACCTTCGACAGCGGACCCTTGTGCCTTCCGCGAGGAGGCACTTTCGGGTTCTGAGCTCGGGCGATGCGAGGCCGCGCTCAGTGTTGAGTATTTGCTGGTGTCGGCTCGTAGCACGCGCATGACCTGGCCGAGGACTCCGTTACGGATTGGGTCATCTCGTAAGTAAGTCAGTATTTTCATTGGGAAGTAGACTTGCCTTGTCGGGAAGGTTTCGTAATGCGAGTTTGTGCTTGCGAACGAGCCCTGAAAATGAAGGAATGCCCTGACGGACGGTCCCCCCTCCACCCCGTCTCAAAAAAAAACGAACCGGGAAGCAGACCTCCGTTCTCAAGTATGGGTGGGTCTCCGGCAGGACGCTTTGTAGAAATGCACATCGTAATGTTAGTTTCCGTCTCAGGCCTTGTCTGAGGAGCTGCAGACGCGGCAGAAGATGCAGGCATCACGGCGAAAGGGAAGAACTGGTCCAATCTCTTGGTGAAATCAAGATTTGAGGTGTTCACACTATCTTCTTCTGGTAGTCTACAGGCAGAACGGAAGTGTAGGAATTAGTCAGAGTACAAGCTAAACTGGCTAGCTGCTAGCTAGCTTCAGGGTCATTTTGAAGTCATCGTTCAACTCGCAGGCTGGTTTGGGAAAAGCGGAATAACTCACAAGACTGATGAGGTCTCTGCCTGTTCCTGCGCTGTATTGTGGCCTTGCGCATGGCGCATCATGGCGCCGTCGGTTGAGTTTCACGTTAAACCTGTGTTTTTCGAGTCTTCGACTAGTGACTAATATCCAGCACAAGCTAGGGTGCGNTGCGCTGTATTGTGGCCTTGCGCATGGCGCATCATGGCGCCGTCGGTTGAGTTTCACGTTAAACCTGTGTTTTTCGAGTCTTCGACTAGTGACTAATATCCAGCACAAGCTAGGGTGCGAACGGGCTAACTCCACATACTCTGAAGAGGGGCAAAAGTCCAAGCTGCTCAGGAACCTTTCTCTAGGAACCTGTCCCCATGTAATCCCGAATATAACACCCTTCCATGTGTTTGGAGGAAGGCTCATGTCATCCTTCTCAGGGAAGTCCGTTCCAGTCCTGGAGGAGCCAACTCCCAAAACACCGAACAGCTGTTCCGGAATAATCCCTTCTTTATGATGCGCAGCATTTGTGTGCTTGAACTGGAATACATTAGATTGAACATCCTGTCTTTGCCTTGGTCATGTGTGTGTGTGGGGTAAGCTGCCTGCAAGGAATGCGCAGCAAGCCCCTGGGGAAGCTCCCAGACCAGGCCCAGGTAGCCTGGGCCTTGGCGCTCATCGTTGTCCTAGCATCACGTCTGCAAAAGATCTCCCATCGCACGGAGGAGATACATGGAGCATGAAGGCCGGATGACAGCCTGGAAGTTCGTAGAACGGTGGACTGCGGTACGTGGCCAGGCTTCTGCCAATCATATAGATAGCCTTGACATAGACTGGATGCCAGCAACTCAGCATCGTTTGTTGCTCAGATGAATAGACAGATCGAAATGTTGACAACGTCAGGGCCCCCGACTTCCACGCTGGACGAGTTTCGCTGATAGACTTAGAGAAATCGCCACCGTCTTGGGTGTCTTGCTACAGTATGCGTAGCCGACATTCGCCGGGTTTATCTGTATCTGGGTGGTTGCAGAGGGTGCGCTAAGGTCAGCTTGGTAAGATGTCCAGCATCAGGCTTTTCACGAGATGCCCGCACCTCAGATGGTACGTGCGCCGAGCTGCATGAAAGAACTGGCGGCTTCTGCACTTCATGGCCTCACTGTGATTCAGGTCTACGTGCATCAGTCGGTTGCAGACCCAGGTCGTTGCCTTGGGGACCTTGGCTTTCCCGTGTCGGAAGGGGCTCAGAGTTTAGATTGACGTACGTAGCTTTGCCACACGAAGCATAGCGGGAACAGCGAGAAGAGGAAGAGCATTGCTTAGGCGCGCTGAGCCTGTTCTGAACGGCGTGGTCTGCTTCAAGGTTCACATGAACAGCAAGGGCTTGCAGGGAGCCAAGTTGTGGAGACCCAGGTTTCGTTTGGCAGAAGGCTGCTCTTGCTGCTCTCGCTCAACGGAAGGCCTCAGGCATCGGCCCCCTTCTGGAAGCGAGTCGGCAGACCCCTGAGCTTGTTGAAGCGCCCAAGGCCCAAGTTGGGATCCAAGCTCGCCCGCCGAGGCATTGAAAGCAGTGAGAGCTTCGCTCGCTTCGGTGAGTTCCAAGGCCTCGTCGTGAGGCGGGGTACTGTTAGCTCGCAATTTCAAAAGGATGTTTGCCGCCACAGGTCCGGGGACGGGCCCATATCCATAGACTGCCCTGATGTGACCCAGCTGCGTGGACGAGATGCGGTGATGCAAGAGGCACGATAACCCCTGCTGCAAGCTTTCCGGTTGATGACACTTTTTTAATTCGCCCTTGGTGGAAGGAATCTGCCGATCTGTGACAGCTGGTTGAAGGAAACTTGATATGCTTCGATGTGCCGGCACCTCAGCAGAGCGAGAAACATCGCAACCATGGACAGACAATGACTGCCTGGTGTGCGCGTGTCTCTGTGTGTCTCTCCGCCTGCCTGCCTGGCCTTTGCCTTTGGAGTCTCCAGTCCTTTCACAATTCAGTTCATAATTAATCGTCCGGACATCAGACGAACTCTTATCGGGCTTCAAGCCTTATAAAGCAGTGTGGTCACTGGCTCAACTTCCTGCAGATCTGCAAGAGCGTTTCGGGTTGGGGCTTGGGGCTGTGGGGTCCGTAATTCTTAACCCTTCGGAAAACCTGCTGTTTGCCTGACTTGTCGCAAGACTGCTTTAATTAATCGTGGCAGTTCTTGGCCAAGCGACAAGGCGTCCTTGTTAAAGTCCTTCGTGGATTGCATACACTTGCGCCAATGCCGAGTACTCCGGGGGCACCAACCTCCACAACTGGTTTGCCCAAGCGAAGTAGCTCATGCACCAAGACCGGGCTCTCCTACTCCTGACCTACTGTGCGGTGGGAGTGCTGCGGAAGACCGGAAGCCTGGGGTGTCATAAAAGGACGCCCTTGCGACAGTCTTTGGAGAGTTCGGACTCCGGCTTTCAAGGCAAACACTTCGATTCAGAGCATTGTACGGCAGGCTCCATGGTGCGCTGTTGGGATCCGGAAGTTGCGTTCCGTTCCGAGCGGCTTAGTTGTGCAGGGTACTACCTTCGGTCGTCACTGCTATCCTGCNGCATTGTACGGCAGGCTCCATGGTGCGCTGTTGGGATCCGGAAGTTGCGTTCCGTTCCGAGCGGCTTAGTTGTGCAGGGTACTACCTTCGGTCGTCACTGCTATCCTGCATGATGTTTTGGATGAAGTTGACGGGACATGGGCCGACCGACTGTGATCTGAAGCAAGTCTGGTCACAGACTGTTCGGGTCACGATTCCAGTTAGCGGTTGGATAGCCTTTGTTCCTTAAAATGTGGTGACACCATTCTTGTGTGAAGAGAGTGTTGATTGAGCTTCCCGCACGGCGCGCCNCGATTCCAGTTAGCGGTTGGATAGCCTTTGTTCCTTAAAATGTGGTGACACCATTCTTGTGTGAAGAGAGTGTTGATTGAGCTTCCCGCACGGCGCGCCTCGAAAAGATCTGATTTTTCCAAATTAGGTCCCCATGTCCGATTATTTGAACTGACCCCTGTGATCTACAGCGGATCCGGGTCAACAGTACTTAGGAAACTATTCCGGCTGTTTTTCGGGATGCCACCAGCTGGGGAGAGGGGGGGCGGGGAGCGCGAGTCTCCTGCTGGCGAAGCGCGCGCAAGCGCACCATCCGCCAGTACTTGGGGCCTGCATTCGCGCCGTGCTCCCGCATCCTCCTGAATCCCGCCAGTGCTTGGCGGAAGGCATTCGGGGTGTGCGCCAGTACTTTCCCCTTTTGACTGGTTTCCTTGACGTAGTGGTGATGATCTCCTGGTCTTTTCGGGAGGGCGTCCTGGCAGCGCGCCGAGTGTCTACCCAAGGCTCCTGGAGCTCTGGGGCCTCAAGCTGGTCTTTTCGAGCACAAATGTAGTACAAATGTAGTGCGCGGAATGCCTCCGAAATTTCATCCAAAGAGTATAAACGTTTAGAACACATGTCTAGAAGCCTGTTTGCAAGACGAAGATATTTCTTGGAGAATGCGTTTCGGCAACTTCGGAACTTTGGTATTGGAGCAGCAATTCTCGAATCAAGCTATCGCAACAAGTGGAGCAAGAAGTAAATGCAGAGCCGCAGTTGGACGCCTGCTGAACTAGCATAGGGCAGACTGAGGATATCAAACGTCATCAATGTCATCATTGAAGCGAAGTCCAAGTCTGCCCAGATTCTAATCGAGGATGGTCAAAAGAGGACCTGTATGAGCAGATTCGCAAATTTGTGTAAGAGGCAACACAACACACAACGCATTCCTGAGCTTCCAAAGATTCCCATGCTCCAACGTTTAGAAGAAGCATTCCAAAGATTCCAAGTGCTCTATATTATGCGGCTCAGAGCGACGCGACGAGTCTTTTGGGCTCATAGGACCAATTGCTGCATGGAGGCCCCTGTCAGAATTGAGTTTTGCTTCAATTCGTAAACAGCATGCTCCCCTTCGAGGCGTTCTGGAAGTTGCCCAGCGTGGGCACATGGTGTGTCGGCTGCACTGGGCTGTGAGATGGGCTTTTCGAGTTCGTCCGACATTGCCTGCTCGTGTTGGCAACCAGCATCAACAAGTTGTCGCGAGGGGACTCCATGTTGTGGGCAGGTACACGCCGCACGTCATGGGCATCGCGGGCGTTTGCAACAAGGCCTTCTCCACTCACAAGTTGCTTGCAAGATGTCTGAATGCTGTTCAATGGCGTTGACCGCGACACCGGCAACAAGCTAGGTCGCCGAGTCTCCATCGTAGCAAGAGCCAGCGCATCCTTGCACAGAGTAGCCTGCCTGACATGTCGCATGTCGCTCACTTAGCGTAGGAAGTGCGAGCACATGAGTAACTTGTTGAATGCAGCATCCCATTCAGGCCCCAACTTCGCACACTGGCAGGATCTGCACATCACAAGCTTGAAAAACTCATCACACCGCTTGCACAAGTGACCCGTGCATCGTAACTTTACCGCGTGTTGCAGATCTGCGAGCACAACTCTTCAGTGAGCTAACGTGCTCCAGCCTAGCGATGATCAAGTTTGCTAGCGCTTCCCACCAACTGCAACCCATGCGCGATCTCCGTTGAGGTGCACAAACATAGTCAATCCCCGATGTCGAGTCAAACATGTCGGTCGGAGCGGGGACCAGGTGAAATGGCTCAAGAAAGTGACAGAGATTCGCGCTAGCGTGGTTCAAGCTAAGCTTCAGGACACTGCAATTTTCATTGTTGTGGTTCGCTACGTAGGAATCCTTGAAGCAGACGATACGGCTTGCAAGGGCCTGACCAGCACAGCATGCATGTCACATTGTGACTTGCAGGTGCAGGCTGTCGCCACAACAAGCTGGTTCGACGACGTTCTCAATCGGCAGCTGGGATCCTGCGCGGGAAGGGGAACGTGTCAAAATGCTCTTCCCTTTGATTAGACAAACCCTGTGCATTGAGAGCATAGGACGTGGGGTGGACCGTAGTGGTACATGTTTTTGGATCGGGGTTGTAGAGATGTAGCCACATGCGAGCAAAAGCCGCCATGCCCAGGCCGACGACCTTTTCGCCGATCTTTTCGACAGTGCCGCAGGCCTGGTCCATCGCCATTCGAAGCAGCTTGCAGTGCAAGCACGTTGGCCAGGGAGGTCAGCCGGCGGACGCTGCCGAGACCGGGCAGGCTGAGTCGGCAACCGAGACGGAGGTCCATGTCATATCCCCTTCATAGTCTCTATAGTCCTGAGAAGTTCATGTGGGGCAAACAATCAAAACAAATTTGTCAGGAGAAGACAGCGGGGCCGGAAACTGGTTTCTTTGCCAGTGCGAGACCCGGATTCAGCTGCATTCAGCTGCTAGCATGTATCATAGAGCATCTGCTCAGCAAGCTCCCATGCCCGCCTGAATTTCTTACATCGTTACGGGAGTTGAGGTTCTCCCTTGGATACAGAGATTGGGTCTGCATCGCACACTCAAAACCAGGATTCCAACCTCTGAAGAGTATTCTTAGGGTGAGTTTATTTGTGCTCCAAGCAGATGCCACACATGCGCTTCCCGCTGTCCGTAAGAATAGTCCCCGATGAGCCGTGGAGGGATCAGTCGTCCCCACTCCCCAGCGCAGATCCCCCGCGCACTGCTTCCGGAGCCTGAACTCAGTCATGTGCTGATCATATCCTTGTTTTGGGACTTGGGACCGTTGGAGTTTTGTGAGGTATCTTCGGTGACCTCCTTGTCGGTGCATGTCGCTTGGAAGCGCTCCATGCAGTCAATATGAAGCCCAAGCTTCGGGAGAGATCGTACAGCATTCAGCTTTGCACATGGATCTGAGGGCCGCAAGACCTGGGTCCTCTGCCTCGACGAGCTGCTGAGCGTCGCAGGGCTTCGTCCCGGACCCCGTCACCTCACGGGGCTCCGGGAGAGTAGGGCTGACTTGTGATCGTTGCGTGTTTTTACTCGCCCATGGAAAATGACGCCGCTTCACTATCTCTGTGCTTTGCTCTATTCTGTGTTCGCTGCTTTCGTTATGCTTTGCTCCTTTGCGCCTCGCGCGATTGGCTCAAGCCCAGCCCAACCTTCCAGAGCAGTGATTTCGGCAAGTAAGGGCATTCTGGACGGACATGGGAAACCGGGTGCCAAACATGCTGATGCTTCAGTTTGGTTCCTCCTAGTAGCTCCGAGCTCCGACCGCATTGCATTCGAAGCGCGCGCNTGCTGATGCTTCAGTTTGGTTCCTCCTAGTAGCTCCGAGCTCCGACCGCATTGCATTCGAAGCGCGCGCTGTATGGAGTGTGCCTTGGCTTTTACTTTCGCTTATGGACCGCTGCTACATGCAACACAGATCCAGTGAGCTGGAAGTCCACAGTGTCACATTGGCCAGGGTTCCTGCATATCGTCAATGCTTGGCCTGCTTGGCCCTTGGGCACTGAGACTTGGCTCCAAGAGGAAAAACCTTGTCGGTGTACCGTGGTATTCCAACACGTCCGAGGGCCTTGCCGGATTTTGGGTTGTTTGAGCATGGGCTGTGGTCCCGATTTAGAGTTATGGAGTCATGGATGGCTCCACCGGTGACCACAGATGGAAGCACCAAGACATTTACATCCTCAGACCTTTTAAAACCGCAACAACAACCCCCAAATCCACGACCCTCAATCATCCTGGACCAATAGATAGACAAAGAGTGCCTGAGGAGACTGCGGATTCCAAGCTCGTGGACATCAAAGCCCAGGTCACCGCCACGACGCAGGCCCCAAGCATCAGAGGGTCCACGGAGCCCATCGTTTGTGTTNGGCCATCAACCGAACAGCATTGAATGCGCACTGAATGCTGATGAATCTCCCCAGTGTCACAATCTGGCGAGATATACAAGCATGTGCCTTACAGCCTTAAACTTTATCTCCTTTACCATTACAACCAATGCTATCAGGAAGCCCAGGTTCCCTCCTCTTGGCTGTTTTCGGAAGTGCTCATGATCCTCAAAAATACGCAGAAGGACTCCCGTCTCCCTTCCAATTATCGCCATATCTCTCTGACGAACATCTCCTATAAGTTCGTTGCTTCTAGGCTACAACACAAGATTGAAAAATACCTTGACTCTAGAATCAGAGATAGGCAATTTGGCTTTCGTAAGAATCGATCCACCACTCAACCTATTCATCTCATGAGACGTCCGCGAAGATCTAACGAGGTTTTTGGATGCAGCTAGTGAATCACCCTAAGCCTGTAGATCTTTTTTCAAACGGATCTTTCAAACGAGCAAAGCTATAACCCGAGTCAAGACGGGAGGCCACAAAATGCGATGTTTCCTTTTTCAGTTCGCCTGTAGCTCAGGCAATCGAATTTTGAGTCCAGCAGCTTCCCCGAAACCGTATAGCACGAAACGTCTCGTCCTGCGAATATTTTTTGTTCGGGGGAGAAGGAGACTATAGTCTATAGGCCCCAAGCTGGCCAAGCTGGAGGCTTCGTCCATCTTCGTCCGACGTGTGATTGATGACATTCCGTGGCCAAGTTTCAGCTGTTAGCCTTCACATGGCCGTTTGAGCTGCTTTTTGGATGCATTTTAGTTTTCGGACCGGATCGTCTGGGCAAAGTTGCGATGAGCGGATTCGCGTGCTAGGTGTGCATACGCGGAGTGTAAGCAACCGTATGCGGCGGTCTTCGTGCCAAGCCAAGGGGCTCAGCCACGTTGTCATGGGTGCCAAACGTAGGCTACCCCATGGGCAGGCATGCAATTACTTTCCCGCTGCGTCCTCCCACATTTGACATGATAGGTGAGTCCCCGTAGTATACTTGAAGCTTACTGTTCAACACAATGCACGACTTCCACAACCAATTACGAGTAAATCTTCGCTTGCAAGCCTCGCAAGGCCCGTGTGCCAGAAGACACTTCGTGGGGCGGGCCAGCGCCAGCACTTCCAGCAGAGGTTGGCGGTGGAGAGATGCATGAGGTTCCCATTTTGCAGGCACCGTCCTTCAG
>BGNK01000095.1:313722-376687 GCA_003297005.1 Symbiodinium sp. clade A Y106 | reverse complement strand
GTTCCTCTAGCCCCATGACCAGCAAAAGCCCTCCAAGTCACGGCATTATCCCAGCCTAATAAAACTGGCCCAACCGTCTGGGGATACAAGACCTAGGGGATCCAGGGATTCGTATATTAGTTTTTGCTTGCGCTTACACATGAGTTCGAGACGAGGAAAGATCAAGGTCTATGCCATGGCGTTCTACTTGGACAGCTGGGCCGTCCTTGCATGCCCTCACGAGATGTCATTCAACATTTCATTGCCAGCCCGTTGCCCTTAAATGGTGGCAGATATTAACCGGTAAGGTCTCATGAGTGACTCAAAGGACTGGTGTGCCACATCCTGCAAGGAGGAGAGTAGCAAGCTGTGGGGATCCTCGTCGGTGGCGATGCGCGATGTGCTGCAGGAAGCCCCCGGCCGCTCGGCTATATCTATATATCTATATCTCTATATAATATATTATAGAGGATATATTGTATAGTATATAATATGTATTGTATATTATATATATACATATATATTTATTTATTGTATATTATATATTATATATCCTATATAGATCGCGAGGGAACCCGTACGTACGTGGAGTGCATGATCGTCCACAGGGTGTTCACAGGGATCAGGCTGTGATGTACTGAGTGCAAAGCACTTGGGGCTATTGTAGCCGAAAGTATGGATGGGGGTCAATGTTCAAGGGCTCTCGTATTGTCGGCACTAGAGACAGCATGTGCATGGTAACGATAACAGCAGCATCAACAGCAATTGCCACTCACACCGCCGATACCGCCACCAGTGACTCCCACCACAGCCGCCATCGCCACCGCCTCCACCACCGCCGCCACCACCACCACCACCACCACTGCCAACACCACCAGGGCTTGACGCAGGCACAGCCCCACTTACCCGGCCGTGAACATTGAACAACTTTGTGGCCTACCGTCCCCCGAAACTGGAATGTCACACCCAGGCCGTGCCAGCTTGCGGATCGCGGGGACCTGAGCTTCCGACGTCGTATAAGGATTCAAGCTCAAACGAGGCTTCCCGGGATCTAAGCACAGTCTATCCGCATCTCAATTGCTAAGGAGATGTTATTTGCTGCTGTTGTCGCTGTCAAACCTCCGCAGCCGGCTGGCTTGAGCATCTACCTTTAAAGCTATTAGCATCGCCCAGAGGCCGCAACTCGATAGCCCCAGTGAACTACGCATTTTCCCGAATGTCCGACTGGCAGCAAAGGCGAAAGCTGAAAACATCTTGCATGTACACTAATTTGTAGGTGCAGAAACGCGGGGCCCATCGTCAGACAGTTTTTGGACTCAGCAGCTCATAAACCTGACCCCGGACCAGCTAAAATCCCTAAGCCCTGAACCCGGACATCCCCCTGGACGTCAACCCCATGGCACATGGATGACCCCGAGCGCCGCATCTTGCAGCTTGAGCTCCGACTTAAGGAGCGCGAGGCGAGACACGACTGGAAGTGCTCAGATTTGTAGCGGCTGCACGATTATAGGCATTTCCAGGCATGACCACACAAGACTCGAGCAAAAGAAAGTCTCGGTTAGAAAGTCTTCGAAGTCTGGGAATAACGGAATGCGTAGTTGTACAGATGAAACCCATGCCGGTCGGATTTGCCTCCCTGTAGAAACAACATGTGCGGTAGAATGCAAGATCTACAGGAATCTACAGACACATGTTTCGAAGAAGTGAGGCGTGCTTGCAGTGTCGGACAGTGATGGTGCAGCAGTCAGGCTACAGCATTCTTATGCTTCCACCATGCCAGGCGCAACTAGCTGCAGAGCGCGAGAAATGCGACAAGGCTCAGCTGGACGAAAATGACTGTTGAATGCTGGGATCTGCTCGCCTGATAGTTGGTGGTCTTTGGCGGATACTGAGGGAGATGGCCCCCGCATCCACGCGTGTGGTTTCCATCGTGACAAGCATGATGCAACTCTCGAAGTCGCACTAATCGACAGCCTACTACTGCTCCATCCCAGCAGCACCTGCCTGTCGCAAAAACGTATCTCCGTGAGGCGAAGAGGAAAGTCCGGCAGCTCCTGGCAAAGATCTCGGAGCGCGACCGGAAGATTGCAAACCTAAGTGGCAAGCTTGAGGTCCCGAGCTCGGACATGAAAGGTTTGCGAACGCGGATTTGTCTCTTAGGAGTCCGCTTTGAGAAAGGATCCGGTCATGCTGTTTCTACAAAGTTGCTTTGTCTTTTGCTCGCGCAAGCTTTGCCTGTGAGAACGTTATGTTTCTTGGCCGGGAGAAGGCATCGCATGGCTCGAGGGGTCGTTTAGGTGCCACCAAGTGCTTCCAAAGAAGCCTTGGGTAAAGTACACCTGCATGTCTGCACAATGGCAGGCCGAGGTAGCTTCGCGGAAGTCGAATGGGCGTCTCGGACTTCTCGGTGGGAATTGCTACAGACTCTATGAGTATGCGGGTCAAGTGTTCTAATGTGGCGGGAAGACCGGCGCTATTAATGCGCATGTTGAATCCACGCGGCACGGGTTCACCGAATCTGCACGGTTTGGTGTGCTGGTGAAAGAGTTTTTGGGTGCATCTAGTACCCTATCCTGTATAGTTTCTGTCCCAAACAAGAGCGAAAGAGAGATGGAGAATGTCACAGAGAGCGACAAACGGACGCACAGAGGGACAGACAGACAGACAGATAGCTCATAGCCCCGAAGGTATGGCGGCGAGAGGCAGCAGGCTGTTGCTGCAGACTTGGCCAAGCAGCGGGCAGAAATCGTGGCACAGCTGGAAGACCATCTGGCGCAGATGCGACAGGAAACGGCGTGAAGGGCTTCCGGGGCGCGGGATATAGGATATAGGATAATATAGGGTCTTTAGTTCGGATTGCCGGCGTTTTGCTCGGGCCTAGCTAGTTCCTGTATGAAGAGGCTTCGAGCTTCTAAGGTCTTTGTGTAGAAGGTCTGGGCACATGACATACTCAGCCTCATTTCCATTGTGGAGTGCATTTTCCCGAGTCCGAATAAAGCTTTTGCAGGCTCCCGCTCGAATATAATGGATCGCAACCCGATGCTGTCGGCCCCTAGATTAGCCCCTGATCCGGAGCAACCCATGCATCAATAGTCCCCACCCACAACAACAAAAATCAACACAGCCCCTTAACACCTGAGTTCCATGAAGGAAAGAAATCCTCAACCCAGAACCCTCAACCCAAGGTGTGACAATGTCCCATTCGAATTCGGAGGACTTACTCGAATCGGAGTACGAGATCCAAGAGCTTGAGTCGCGGCAGGCTTCTAAGGAGGACCCCCAAGCTGCGATTAGGCCAAGGTTTAGGGCTTGGCGGGATAAGGGATAGTCTTTTCGGTGGCTTCCTGTGCAGGGTCCGAGCAAAGGAAAGCTTAAGGTTTAGCGGGATTCGGGTAGTAAGTTTCTGACCGCTTCAGGGTTTTAGCTTTAGCTCTACAATTGAGGATGTGTTTCTAGGTGTTTGCCATGGCCTCGGTTTTGACATGCGGTGAGTACCCGTAGGCTCCATAGTAGTTCCTTTTTGCGGTTCATATTTAGAATCCTATAGGGTACTCCCAAAAAGAAGCTACTATGGAGTATGGAGCGTGTGGGTAAATAGGGGGGCGATGTGGGAGCCAAACTATTATTATTGCAACCCTGGGTCCCAAGAGCGACTTCTTTAGCGAGGTCTTCATTCCAGGGCCCCAGCAGGTTTGAATTGCAATATGCTGGCCAAATAAGTTAAATGCGGGAGCTACGAGGGTGCAGTCTCTCAAATTGATTTCTGGTTCTTATGTTGGAGCTTTGTTGGGTTCAGGGTTTAGGGCTTATGGTTTATGGCTGAACTCGAGAGACTCATTTCGAAAAGGAGGAGCTGGGCCTTCTGGCGATGGCCGACCGCAGCCCCGAACGAATGCAAGCGCTGGCCATGATCGGGCTCCAGATTCAGGACTTGTTCTATGAAGCAAGTAGTACAATACTATAATGAGGATTTCATAGGGTCTCTTGCAGTCAGAACCTTGCTATCGCCATGAGCGGGTAACACTTGGGGTTGAAGTCTCTCTCTCTCTCTCTCTCACACACACACACCTGCAGTACCTTCCATGACGTCATCGAGGTGTGCACACAGGCTTGATTAGGAGAAGTGTGTCACCCATTGCTGCAAATCTTCGGGCACCGGAATAGCATGAGACGAGTGCTGCACAGACTGTTAAGCATTCACCTTCTAGTGGAAGGGTCCTTATGGAGAAGGGATGAGGACAAGGCTTTCACGGTTAGGTAGATGAAAATAAAGGGACTTATAGGGTCAGGGCTTTTGGGAAAAGGACAAGAAGCGCTTCGGCGCGGAGATGGTGCACAAAATCCAGGCCCGTGGGTGGCTTGCTCGTTTGCGCTCTTCAACACCCCACCTCGAGCAGCACATTCAGGCTGGTGTTGGCCAGTATGGTCACACTGCCAGCATTCGCATGTGCATACATACAACTGGAAATGCAGATCGTCGGGAATGTTATTAGCTCCAAGAGGCACTGCCTGCAACTTGTTGTTTGGCCCCTCATCTTTTATTAGCCCACTTTAAGTCGCATCATTTTCTTGGTCCTAGACCATTTCAGAGCTTCGAGCAGTTGTTGTTAGGATGGGGTGTTCCGTCGGTTGTTCTGTCGGCTCTACACCTTCATGACATGTTAATAAAGGATGAAAGGTCTGGCCCTAACAGCTCACACAAAGTCTGGTATCATAGGTGAAGGAAGTGGCTCCAGCACATTGCTCTCCAGAAGCCACGAAAAAAATCCTCAGTCCTAAAGTTGGTTGAGCACGCTCCTGGACAGGCGTTGGAGAGGCAGGTGCATGAAGAGCGCGCTGTTATCGTGGAGCTCTTGTGCCTTGGCGCACATACACACAAGAGAGTCCTGACAGTCCTGACTTGAGGCCTGTGTGTTTGAGCGGAGGTGTTGTCAGTATAGAGTGGTGCCAGCATGAGTCCTCAAAACCACCATTTCGTGGCCCCCTATATATGTGAGGTCGTTGTCGCAACAGATTCGCCGAAGCTTTTGTCACCCAGGTCCGGGCGGCCACGACGCCCCACTGTGCCCGAGCCCGGAGTGCGGCCGCGCGCGATGCAGATGCCAAATGCATTGCAGGCCTATTCGGCCATCTTGGATATGGATGTACATTTACGTACCGAGATGTATGCTTTGATTTCGTTGGTTTCAGGCTTCTTCACACGGACGGCAAGAGCTGCAGCGGGAAAGTGCGGTGAACTTGTGTAACACTTGTGCAACCATGGTCAGGGAATGTGGGGTAAAGAGCCCTTCCAGTCACCGTCACAGCTCCGACGGTCGACCAACGAAAACGGGAATCGAGAGACCCCCACCATCACTGTGCCACTCAGAGGCCTTCAAAAGAGGGTCCGGGCGATTTAGACCTTAACCCGTTCCCTGGCCAATCCCGGACATTGTGCATACTGTACGATATGAACCTACAATCTATAAAGCCCGCAACTGCGAAGCCTTAAACCTTGAAGCTACTAAACGCGTGACCCTTAAACCCCTAGCATTTTTGTTCCGAATCCGTAGAGCACTCTTGTGGAAGGCCTTCCTGGAGGCGGCAGGCCCCGAGGAAGCGAGGCTGTGGCTCGGTTTATTCATCGTTGTAGGGCTTATGGAGTTTACAGGGTATATATCTCTATAAGGTTCGATGGTCTAAGGTGTCGGGTTGATTATCCGGTCTATACGGTTTACGTAAACATATATATATATATATGTATGTAGTGGGATTAGGGATCATGTTGTTTTGGGCTCATAAGGTATATGGTTGTCGTTACAGGGTGTATAGGGTTTGAGGTGTGGTTGTTTGATGTCCTTGGATGACATGAAGGACTTGTAACGTAGGAAACAGCGGCTGTTACCCACGTGTCCTACACCAGTGAAGCAGATCCCACGCCAAAAGTTCGTGCGTAAGTACTGGGAGCATGCAGCAGCTTACACCTTACTCGCAGACCTTGCGTGGGGAGTGATGTTAATGAACATCAGGCTCCTTTCTGTGGCGACCGTGTCTTTCTCTGAACTAGAGGTTTATCGTATGTCGGAACCACTCTGAAACACTAATTCTCTAAGTCCCAAGTCATGTAACTTAGCCCTGTGGCAGTACTCCTGCCATGAGACCAGCAAAACGAGACAACTATAGGGGCCTTAATAATTGCCTATACTATTTTGGGGGTTCCTTATTATAATCATAGTATAATGAGCCCCAAAACCCTATCCTAATTATTAAGGCCCTTACATTGGATAAACCGCGTCCCTTTGACACCCTCTGAGGATCGCACAGCGCCCTGCACTTCTCTCTGCCTTCGCAGAGTCGCAGGATTAGCCATGGACCTACGGTGTAGGCTTTGAGTTTGAGGCTTCGCAGGGTGCAGGTACACATGCCGCGGGCAACGAAACTCGGCATGTTCGCAACTGTGTGGCTTCAGGAGTACGAGTACGGGTTGGGTCGGAACCGTAAACTGCAACATGCAAAAGTCGTGGCTTTGATTACCATGAGCTGGTTTAGTTTAAAGCAGGTATGTTTGGCTGTTCCAGTTGCCATGATACGGACCTTTAGCCTGAATCAGAAGAACTGCTGGAAATCTCTTGCATCGAGGAGCTCACCGATGGAGCCATTGAGCCTTGGAGCACATTTTCAGTGTGGAAGCCCCGGAGATGCCAAGCCAGTATGTAAGACTAAGCCAGCTGGTCGACGATCTGTCTTCGGTCTCAAAACCCCCCCAAAGACCAGCACAACCCTCTTGTTGGGAGGGTTGTTTCAAGATGCCGCATCTACGTACGCATTCTGGTGTTTGTCTGCCTGTGTGTGCTGGTACGTGTGTCTTCTCCCAGAATTCGCACCATGCAAAGCTTGCCTTCAAGGCGGTTTGATCATCGAGGCCTCGATTGGAATCGTCGGCTATATAAGGTTGTAGCAGAACACCATAATTACTCTTATCCCCCTCGTGCCTGAAGCTCTTTGTTAGTTTCGTGCGTGTGGCGACGCTGGGGCGAGGGGACCACCGTAGCACTGCCCACTCCACATCCCATGACTTCCTGAGGAGGGGTTCAGCAGGGAGGAGCGAATCCAGATCTTGAGCCCTGGCTTCAAGCTCCTGAGATGCTGCATGAGAGATGCCCGAAGGTCGTAGCTTCCGGCAGAAACCCCATTTCGGGGGGACTTACTCACGGTGTATGGTATAGGGCCCCATATTTAGTGTCGCGCAGTTCAGGAGCTTGTTCACTGCCTGGGCGACCGTGAGCACATCAGCGCTGCACGTGAGCGACCTCCAGCTCACAGACGAGGAGGTCGAGTTCAGGGCATAGGGTGTGCGACGGTTCACTTGTTGGGAGCATAGGGTTCCGGTCTCATTGTTTTCGGGTTCAGGCATCTCGGGCATTCAGGGATTTTCTGGACGTTGATCGGTTTGTGTTGTTCGATGTTTCCCGGTCTGCTATTTGCAGAATGCAAGTTTCATGGATTTGGTTTGAAGCTCAAACACCAACAAGCAATGTACCGGATGTACCGAAGCATGCATCGCAACTTCCGACCAGGTGGAGGAGATGGTAAACACCCTCGAGAGCTGCGAGGAGGTGGGGAGTTCTTTCTGGGGCCTCAAGGGTGTTGGGCTGAGGGAAAGGGGCTCTTTGCTGACACTGGAAAGGTTCAACTGCGGTCTTTTGAGTAGTTTGGGGCTTCAGGCTCGAAAGTTCGATCTGTGGGGTCAAAGAACCTGAACTTGCCATCTGTTACTGCCTTTATGAGTGCCTGCTAGCTGGTTAACACCAACATCCTACACGAAGAGCCCACACTGCAGACACTATGTTCTGAGATTGCCAGCCTTGGAGTTGGGGCTATGTGGGAGTCACGAGCCATAGACATCACAACACTTGAACCTTGCAGTACTTATCTTCGATTTCCGAGATTAGTCTCAGCCAAGGCATCGGCCCAGCCTGTGTGCCCCATCCGTATGCTGCCAGAAGCAAGAACCGGAAGAATATCCTGTGAAAGCCTCACTTTCGCAGGTGAAGGAGTGGGAGATGACGCGGTGCCGAAGCAGCAACGTCGCGATGCGCCAGCTGCTGAATCACCTCTCCAGCCATGCCCTGTGCAGGCCTCTTTTTGCAAAGACATCGGAAGACGTCACACAATAATGGTACGAGACAGATCTGTTTTAGGTATGCACGAGCAAATGAGATTAACCTTCGTTATTGAGTGCTTATGTGGGGCGGCTATGGTAGAATGCATCACCAGCAACATTTCAAAGAACGACAGAAGTAGCGATATACATGCCGATGTATACATGTAAGCCTGTAGCCAGCAAGGCATGATAAGTGAAATCGTTGCAGTAGCTTGCTGGTGTTTGTCGTGGACAACTTGTTCCGGTAAGAAGGGTGGCAGTATAGTGAATCATGCTGGACACGAACAAGTTCGACCCAGCATAGACGCTGGCATATATCTACTTAGGCATCATGAGTGACAGCCGAGACCTCGATAGCCATTCTGGCCCAGACGGGATTCAAGGGTGTGCCCTCTTTCTCCGACGAACCGTCCCCGCTCAGCAAGCATGCGCTCGCGATCCGCAGTGCTCCGTGGAGCCCTCGCCGCCGCGGCATTGGGACTTTGTGTGACTTTCGTGGTTCCCATGTCCCGCGCCACTCCAGAGGCCCATGCTGCCGAGCTCCAGAATGCTCCGGCAGTTCACGGCTTGGCACCGGCCTTGGCGACACCGGCACAGGCTTCCGTGGCCTCGGTCCCCGCGGCCTTCTCCGGTGCTACGCTCCTCCCCGCCACCCTCTTCACCGCTCGGAGCATGGTCAGCGTCCTGCACGTCGTCCGCCATGCGAAGGCCCCGGTCAGCGAGTTCGGTGCTCCCACGGGCGCGCGCAACTTCCAGGAGATGGCCCTGGGCTTCACCACGGACATTGCAAAGAACAACCTGGGCGAGTCCTTCTACAGGCCCTGGGTTCCCTTCGTAACCACCATCTTCCTCTTCATCTTCGTCAGCAATTGGTCAGGTGCCTTGATCCCCTGGAAGCTTTTCGAGATTCCTGCCGGTGAGTTGGCCGCGCCGACCAACAACATCAACACCACCGTCGCCTTGAGCTTGCTCACCTCCCTTGCCTACTTCGGCGGTGGCCTCGCGAAGAAAGGCTTGGGATACTTCGCCCGCTACGTGAAGCCAACGCCGATCCTCCTGCCCATCAACATCCTCGAGGACTTCACCAAGCCGCTGTCCTTGAGCTTCCGACTGTTCGGAAACGTCGTGGCTGATGAGCTGACCGTGGGCGTGTTGTGCTTCCTGGTGCCCTTCATCATCCCCTTGCCCATCATGGGCCTGGGTCTCTTTGCAGGATCCATCCAGGCGCTGATCTTCTCGACCCTGGCCGCGGCCTACATCAAGGAAGCTCTTGAGTGAATAGCCCTGAAATGTGCTTGACGCTGTGGGACACGGGTCCGACGTGTCGGAGGGATTCGGAGGGACACGCTTAGAAGGTGGACTAGCAGATCCTGACATGCAGAAAAGACGACCATCGAGGCATGAAATTACAACCGATAACACAGGTTTACAATAGTAACAACAAACAAAGAAAGCATTTTTTGGAGTCGGCGCCGAAAGCTGCTGCACTATGCACGCAGACGCGCCAAAGCTGGGCTGCTTGCGTAGGTGATGTATCATCAGACCGAAACCCTACAGTCTTATCTTACCAAGACATATGGAGAGTGCAACAAGTCCAGACCGCTTGCGATTTTCCCTGCCTGGTCGAGGCAACTCTATGTAGTGTGGAATGGCAGGGCCGGTGTTTGGCGTTGAGTGATGCGTATTCTATGTCGTATTGGGAAGACCAAGTTGCCCGGCCCCGCCGTAGCAAAGCACGGACATTCATGTATCGAAGACCACTCCGAGGATCGGAAGTCCTGAAGGCACATTCGTCAGGTGACTCGGAGCCCTTGTCACGAAGTCAGGAAGCCATCCGCACGCATATACAAGCCTTCCGATCCTGCCGACAGCATCATGGGAGCATATTTCGAGGCGGCAAAACGAAGTGTTCCAGACAGCAGAGTCTTGCGGAAGCTAGTCCTGTTCGACACGGGGAGCTGCGACGTGTCACGAAGAAGTTTGGTCGTGAAGCTGGATCGATGAACGGTTCCTCCTCGATGTCCTCCCAGTTGGGCCAGTTGAGTTGTCAGGGTCTCAACCCATTGCTTCTGTGATCAGTCCAGAGCCCCGACACAGCCAGAAGCTAGACTAGAGCCAGTGCACCTTAAATTGCAAAGCCCGATACAAGGCGCTGAATGCTGATGCCTGAAAGTGTGACGGCCTTCCCAAGCAAGCTGGACAGCCGTAAAGTCCGCCATGAAGTTCGTAGCGCTTATTCTCAACCGCCACACGCCTGTACAGCCCGTATAACACGCCAAGAAACCTCAATGCCCAGCCTTCAGCTGGATGATGTAATATAGGGGCCAATAGTTACCTATACTATTTTGAGGGCTCCTTACTACAATTATAGTATAATATACCCCAAAAGCCCATTGCAATTATTCAGGCCCCTATATCATAGAACCCTCTTACAGATCCCTTATAGACCCCTTTAAGGATTCCTTTAAAGGAGCCCTATTCCAATTATTAAGGCCCCTATATTACAGGCTGGGGCTTTCCTACAATGCCATTGGTCTCCACGGCGCACGGCTTCTCGGAGAGGCTGCGAGGCCAGGCCCCCGGGGTGTTTGTTTCATTTGGGAGTTTCCGAAAATAGGGATACCTTATTTTTTGGGGGGGTCCTTACAGTAAGGATCCTACTATTTAGGGTACTATGTTAGGGTCCCCTATTTTCGGAAACTCCCATTTATTGATTGGGGTGTTTGGGTTTCGAAAGCTGGGAGGCTCTAGAGGTTTAGCTAACTGTGGGATTTGTGCGGCTCATGATCTTGCCTGGGTGCAAATCTTGTCTTGTGAGCATGTCGTGCAAAGCTGGCGCCAGCCATGCACGACAGGTAGCTGCGGCAACAGTGGCAGTGGTAATGGTAGTCCTGACAGAACAGTGGCCGTCTTCGTCGTCGTTCTCGACACGACCACCGCCAGCAGCAACACCACCAGGGCAACAAACTAGTGCACGCAATAGGTATTTTTACGTGAGCTGCTGTCGCTATTTGTCACCACCTGCTGACTTTGGAGGATTGGTGGCTGGAAGCATTCCCTGGGCTGCCTGGGCCTAGAGCCCTCGAAGAATCAGCAAAAGACTGGGATACAGAAGGTTTCCGGTCTGCGGTGTCGACGATAAAACCAAGCCAAACCATGGGCTACAGAGCGTCCTACAGATTTAGCATCTAGTTTTCGGGTGGCATGGCATGAATGGTGTGGGATGACTTGGTGGTCCTCGGACGGCTTTGGGCTTTCACAGGTTCAGATCGGATATCGAAGTCCAGAACGAAGGGAGGGCTTTGGGCTGCTCGATTTTGGGTTTGGGACTCGGGTCTGTCGGAACACGGTGTAGAGCTACCGCAACTATCTTTCTGTTGACACGGGTTTCGGGCAAGTGTCGGCTAATTTAGCTTTAGAGTGACCCGACTTCAGTCCTGCACGAGAACTCCGAAACACTACACTTTGTACGCCTTACAAGGCCACCCGCACAACTCTGACAACTTGTGGAAAAACAAATCCAAGAAACGCCACCTCTGTACGCCCTGAACCGCGGGTGGGCTCAGGAGATGAACGGACTGGGAGATTCCGGTTGCAAGCAGGCACCTGCAGCGTTTATCGTGCTAGGCTTCGGGGAGGAGGGGGCTGGGAAACAGGAGCTATCACGAAGTATGGTGCAGGACCATACCTTCTAGCGCTGGTTTGAAGACTTGTATTCACAACCGGCAGGAATCAAGTGAGACAAGCATGGGCGTTTTCTGCCACACAGCCTTCGACATGATTCTTGACCCCCGAGCTCGTAGATCGTGTTGGTGCCGAAAGCCCAACCCCGCCAAAAAGGCTTGCATAAATCCAGAACTCTATAAATCAACTCGAAGCCACGCAAAGAGTCCTCAAAGCTTCACCCCCGCGTTTAGGGTTTCGGGTTTGTGCCTCACAATCCATATACATATCTACCCCCAACGATGCCAGACCCCTTAGAATTGAAGGTTTGCGCTTGAAACCCTCAAGTCCGAAGGTGGCGAGCTTGGTCAAGCAGTATTTGCCGGCCCTCTCAGTGCTGGAGCTCGGCTGGAACGAGGTGGGGTCGTCAACATACACCCATCCGTGCATTCATCCTTCCATGTATGCACAACACTTTCAAGCTTGTAGCACCCGAACTGTAATTCATGGCGATGCCGTTAGAAAAGGTCACTGGCGCCAGTGCGGCAGACCTTGCTCAGCTCGTGCGAGCACCGGACAGTGACAAGGATGCAGGCGCACTTGATGGTTTATGTTTGGGAGGTATACGGCAGGAGAAGACTTTGGTGATCACTATGAGTCAAAACACAAGAGTAGCGGGAACAAGTAGCGAAATGAGTTTGCGACGCTGTGCTTCCGCAGCACGAGCGAGCCTTGTGAGGATTGTACAGCTCATGTCTTTATTCTCGAGCATAAATGCCCAAGACTCAAGAGTGCAAAAGGGGTTGATTGTCATAGAACCTTGAGGTTGGGGTTTCGGGGCTTAGTTGAGGGTTGAAGCTAGAAGGACCCCGGGTTCAAAGGGCTAGGTCCGACTCGGTTTCGATTCGGATTTATGGTCTTTTCCGGGGTTCGGTCCAATGCTGTTCGACGCGAATAGCCGTAGAGAGCTGCTGAGAACTTCTGTAAGCCCCGGGCCGCCCTGAGCCCGAAACCCCTTGTGGCTCTACCTTTTGTTCCTGTGGTGTTTAACTCAAGCCGACTCAGATGAACCGTCAGTGACCGTCAGTGTAGTCCATGCGCACCGAGAACCTCGTCTGGCTGTGCCCGAGTTGCGAGAGCGTAAACCCTCATAACCCTGTCAAGAGTAGAGCCCTCACAAACACCTTTTACAAAAGTATGGACCTAACAACAGGACCCTTACATAAGTTTAACCCTGCTAAAAGCCCTCAGAAGCCCTTCATAACTCTATGACCCTTACACAAGTTTAATACTGACTAAATGCCCTTCATAACTCTATGACCATGACTAAATGTCCTTCATAACTCTATAATCATGACTAAACGCCCTTCATAACTCTATGATCATGACTAAATGCCATTTATAACTCTATAATCATGACTAAATGCCCTTTATAACTCTATGATCATGACTAAATGCCCTTTATAACTTTATGATCATGACTAAAAGGTGCTTCTATGATCTGAAACGCCGCCTTTCCAGGCCTTCCTGTGCTGCTCCGGCGCCTGGGTCTTGCCGGAAACAGCCTGGCCTCGGCAGCCTCGAAGTTACCCGAAAACGATTCCTGGGTTCTTGTTAAGAAATTTCAGTAATTTAAGTTACCATCATAGTTTAAGTTTTAATAGGGATCTATGGTAAATAATATGGTTTCTTCGTTATTGCAACTGAATTTAAATTCCTTAACAAGAACCCAGATTCCCAAGCAGGGCTTTTAAGGTTTCAGGGTTGCAGAGTTGGGGGTTTTGGTGTTAGTTGGGGAATTTGGGGTTCGGGGCTTTAGGGTTCAGGTTTCGTCTAGGCGTGGCCTTACGAGGTTTTAGGGTTTAGGGTTTAGGGTTCAGGATCTCTAATTGGGCCCCCTGTCGCTCTGAAACTGCCATTGGGTTTTTGCAGCAAAGCTAGACTCGAAGAAATGGGCCCGAATGTGCAGGGCCAAAGAACGGCTTAAAGGAAGCACTGCGCTGTTTCTTTTGGGCGGTTTGTTGCAGCTTCTGATATGATGTGCCACCCTAGCAATCGGAAAGCTTGTGAAACTTGGCAAACGGATCCTACACCAGTGCTGCATCCTGCACCCGACTCGCAAGAAAGCTTGTCCTTGAATCCTTAAGCCCACATTCTCAACACTCCTCCAGGCAAACTCTCAGAGTGCCGCCCTTTCTCGAAGAATAACATCTCTCGTCGAAGAGCCAGAAATCCGAATCCCAAAGTCTCACGCCCAAAACCTGAAGCCCACTGCTCAAGACAAAACGGAAGCTTCAGAAGCTTAGGCTGGTCCTCGCAGCCTTGTCAGACCCATCACGTGAGTTGGAGCTGGACCTGTCCATGATCCTTGTATTATATATATATATATACATATACATATATATATATAGGTCTTGTGGCTTTGAGTATAGAGGTGAGGGGTTTGTTGATATTGTTGTGACCCTACAGTTGCGGGGTGTATTTTTTAATTAAAGCACTATTCGATTATCTAACTTGTTACAACGCACCGCTCATTGCCAGACGTAATAAGCGGTGCGTGCAGCGCTTGGCGGAGTTCTGACACTAGCTATTCGATTATCTATAACTTACTACAATGCACCGCTCATTACCAGAGGTAATAAGCGGTGCGTGCACCGCTTGGCGGAGTTCTGACACTAGCTTTCCGGCGACAACCACAATCGCTCACCGAGGAACCACGTCGATGCCCAAGCGCTGCGGGACGCGGCCGAGTGGGCACGTGCAAGGAACACCGGCGAGGTTCAAGTCCATCTTACGGTCAGCCTGGAGTGGAACACGATCGACGACCCAGAGGCTGTCAGGGATCTGGCAATCGCCTTAAGCGGCGCCAAGCTGATGGTGGCAGAGTCCGGGCAGCCACTGATACAGCTGGCCAACAATGAGCTTCTCGACCTCCAGGCTTCCGAAATACTCGATGCCTCAGAGAACCTCATCATGCTGTGAACTCGAGCTCGTCCTCTCTGTTCGCCGCCGTCTCACCCCCCGCGCGACCTCGCAGTCGCTTTGGAAAAATAGGCCGCCGGCGCACCTGCGAGCAGAAGACGCTTTGCAGTGACTGCTTTGTCAGGGCGGCTCCTGTCTCAACAGGCTCACTCAGTGCCACTCTCTGAAGCCAGAAACCTATCTCTTCGCCAAGGTCATCACATCTTCCCTCGTGCTTGGCCCTGAGCCGGAGCTGTGGGTGGGAGGGCGGCGCAGGCTTTTCTGCCGCAGGTCTCAGAGTGTGGGAGTGTGTGGCTTGCAGCCGTGGCATCCTGCTTTTTTTGGAGTGCGGCAATTTCTCGAAGTACCGCCACAGAGCGGCGTGGTCTGGAGAGGTACTAGCTTCTGGGATCAGTTTGGTCTCTCACACACCCTCCTGCACTCCCTCTTCCTCTTTGTCTCTCTGACTCGCTTTGGTGTTGGTGGAACTTTTGAAACCACCATGAACCATCTCCCGTTTCGGTCTCTCTAGGAATGGCCTTGATTGTGTCGTCAGTGTGCCATGTCAGCACCATCGGGCGTTAGTACTCAAGCCGCACGGCCATTTATGGAAGCGATTCAAGACCGCTATAAGCTAAAGTAGAACAAGGGTCCCGGATGTATCATTCGAACAATAGGATTTCCGGCATGCCTTTTTGCTAGTTTCTGCGCCTGCATTGCTGAACAGTGAGAATCAGCCCTACAACATATGCAAAACAATCTCTCTATGCATCACAACCTAATTCAGCGCCTGAATGCCCTACCTCAGTAACCATAGGGGTCGAATTAGTCAGCAATCCATAGTGTTCACTTATATGGCGCCTTTATCGTAGAAATATACTACACTGCGCTTATCGTAAGCACTCGGCTTTTGCGAGGTCCACGCACAAGCTCTCGGAGTCCCTCAAGGAGTCCCTGCGACCGAGGCTGCTGAAGAAGCTGTCCTCAAAGCAGGCCGATGAGGCCAGCGATCCCTTGAAACAGCGCCCGAATTTTGGTTCAGGGTTTTGGGGTTAGGGGCGATTTTGCGTCGGACTCAACCGTCATAGAATCATGCAATCATGCATTTATCCCGCTGATCCGCCGAAGGGTTCAAGCACCAGACTTCCCCATATGCGTAGTGCGAGCGATGTTGCAATCAGTTCTTTGTCTATGTGGTGTGCCTTCCCCCTCGGCTCTAAACCCTGCAGTCTTGGAATCCCAGACCATGCACTTCTCCAGTTCTGCAAGTCTCTGGAGCCTCACACCCAATGCCTTGAACGCTTCGCAAATTCCACGCTTGCCATCCATCCCTATATGCCTGTGCCACAACCCCCGAGAATCTATCAGCCGACAGGTTTTGGATGCCTTTCTGAAAGCGCTGATGACCGGGCCGGTGCTGAAGCGCGGCACCGCACTGCGCTTTGAGTTCGAGAAGGCTGGAGCGTCGGATCTTGGGCTACCGGGTTCCAGGGGAAAGTGTTTTGAGCTCTGGGCTTGGGATGGCTTTAGAGGCTTAATCGGAAATTTGGTTGCAGTATTTGCTTAGACTTGTCGGGCTCAGTGCTTGGATATGCAAGGGGAGGCTTTCGGAAAGGTTACTCGGTTTCATCTACTCACTGCTAAGTTCTTCGGAGCCGTGTTTCTCAGGTACCACAGGTATGTGTCTCAAACTGAAGTGTTTCCAGGGCTCAGAGGATAGGCCTGGAGAGTTCGCACGTGGAAGATCTCAGTTGGTTGAAAGCACCGTGTCATTGTACCAGACACATCCGTGAGTCATACGAAGGATTTTGGATGGAGTGCTTTGGCCGAGATCTTCCTTTGTTGCTCTGTATCGTGCTCGAGCTTGGAGGTTTGGCAGAGAGTCCATGTATACAATTTGCTAGATCCAGCCTTTGTTTGGATTGTGCACGTGAGCATGGGCAGCGCAGGTGCCGTTTAGTGGGTATGCGGCGTGAACTGTTGTACGCAAAACGGCTTAAAATATTCGCAAGATGCAGCCAGAGTTCCTTGATGGGAAGTGGAAGGCTTAATTAAGCAGATCCCCAGCTCGAAATTCACCCCATCTGTGCCAGGCCAGCGTGAAAATTCGCATGGGTGAGAAGTATGCAGCCGGACTCAAACTTACAAGTGCTCGGGTGTCCTCAGTCTCCACCCTTTAAAGTTTCAGAGTCGAAGATGTCAGGCTTTAGGGACTGTAGGGCTCCTTTTTAGGGACTTTAGGGCGCCTTGTTCAGGCTTTCAGGGTCCAGGATTTTCCAGTCTAGCATGCGGGTCAGCGGCATGCAAACTATCAGTCGAGCAGAACGTTTCATGCAAACACACCCCAGATCGAGTCACGAGTCATGCGACGCTCTCCGGGTGTAGGCTGAGGATCAGATTTTTGAGATGTTCTGGCCTTAGGGTCCGCATCAAGTGAGAAGAACCCCGAGGCAGAGATAGAGAGAGCCGAAGTTTGAATGCCCTCGGCCCTGCAACCTAAAGCAACTCAAATAGAAAACGTTCCCAATGGTTTGCTGTACTAATTATTCATATTTCTCAGCTGAGGCTGCAGAGGTGAAGAGCAAAGCCTTGACGAGTGCCTTTCTCGAGATTTACCTGGACAAGCACGCCGTGGCTCCCGATTTCAGGGAAGCCGTGTTCAAAGGCGCGTGCTAGCGTGCCCCCTTACCGCTAACACCAGTGCTGCACCTCCTTTTATCAAATCGCTCTCATGACGACTGGTGGGGTATTCGGTATTGCGCTACCGTTTCCTGTGCTATTCCGGGCTGCGGGTTTTTTCGAGCCGTCCTAGATTAGCAACTCCGGAGATTGATACTTGGCAGATGTTTTTGTCGGCATGCTTTTCACCTGCGTCGGGAAAACAATTGGCCACGACTGTCACCGCCGCCGCCTCCCCCACCCCGACCCCCGGCATGTACATATTCGCCCCCGACATGTTCACCTGTTTCTCTAGAGGCTTTCATGAAGTGATATTCTTGAGACCACCGCCGTCGCCACCACCACCACCACCACCACCGCCACCTGCACAGCGACGGCGGTAAGTGCTACGACAACGACGGCCGATTGCTCCTTCTGCTCTTGGAAGCGTCCTTGTTTTGGATCATTCCTCAGGCCAAAGCTGCCGCATGGAGAAGCTGGGGGTCGATAAATTTGTGGACCGAACAGACATGTCTCCCACCGCCTATCAGTCTTGGAAGTTGCGCTGCTCCTGGAGGCCTTGCGCAGAGCTGAGGTGAGCTGAGCTCTAGGTGATTCTGGGTGCCTGTTGACGAAATTCGAAAGGCCGACCCTGCACATCAGGACGCTGCCCTTCCGGAGCCCAGGCCTTCAAAGTGCAGAGGCAGATTTCGTACATATGTGTACGATGGTCTCAAAGTGTGGATGACAAACAAAGCATCCATTTTGCCTGGACCAGATCAAGTTTTTGTGGTGATGTCAGGCTGGCTGGCAGACTGTAGCTCGTACTACAGAGTCATCAACACCGCCCCTCTTCGTGGCACGCCAAGAGGCATCCTGCCACAGAGCAAGGCAGGGTTGTGCAGCAAACTTGCTGTAAAGACAACTGCTCCTAGCTCCATTCCGAATTCGATTGCTGACTAGTCTTCTGAACTGCTGAGAGCTTGGCCACTCAACTTGTTGGACCACAGCCACGACTAACGCTCCGGCAAGCGGAGGGAATCGCTTCAACCCACATCAGCATGAGGAGTGGGTGAGGGAAACCCTACCAGATACATCGCGGGTGCGATTGCTGTGCGTGTCGGTTGTTTGCTTGGTTTGTTTTCCTTCTGGCGAAATTCTGTTGGATCTGCGGCTGTTCCCGTGGGCACGAGGTCAAACAATAGTACGTAAACCCCAGCCAAAACGAAGTCTGTCTCTAGACGGCAAAGCAGCCTCTCGCATTCCTGTACGTGATTTGGAGTGGCTACTTCGAACATGTGCAGACACTCAGACATTTGCTTGAGACAATCGGCGAAGCTCCAACCAGCAGGAGATTTTCAGTTCTTCATTTTTCCTTGGAGCAGGACTTCCCTTGTCATAACTGTCGAGATACTTCAGCATCATCATTCAGCAGTAGAGGCCTGCGGAGATGCACTGGCACAGCTTGGGCGTAGTCCCCTTCCTTCGTCCCCGCATGCGCCAATTCTTGCACAACATCATCGTAGCTTTTCATGCATGAGGAGTCCACACACGGTGGTCGCTAGGGTTCATGCGGACGATACACATGCATGCACAAATGGCATCTGTCACAGTGGCAGTCACAGTCTTGTTGTTGTGAGTATCGGGGAAGCCAGCACGGATTTTGAGTTCCGGTGGCTTGCGTGTGGCCTCTCCACAAAGGAGGGTGCAGTGAATGTATGCAGCCCTTTTTTCGCAAAGCAAAAGGGGGCTTCTCGAACAAACACAGGGTGCGTATATCCCGTAGATAAAATAAAACCTGAACTGCGAACATCCTACAAGAAAGTCACGAGTTCAGAGAAGCTCCCACAAGTAAGGATCCCTCCACAAAGGAGGACTCTGCATTGTAGACACGTCTATTTCTGCGGTGGCTTCGAGTCTGCTGGCACGCGATGCTGGACAGACCGTTGCCTTCCAGCATATGAAAGACGATCTAATTCTGGTCAATTCTTTTCATTCGGTGGGCAGGAGGCAGGGAGCTTGGACACATCATCAAGCCCAAACATAGTACCTGCAATCCGGCACACGAAATGCCGCGACCAGTTATACAAGGAGCAGCAAATTGCAAAATACAATCCCTGCAGCTAAGTTAAGTTGGAGTTGTATCAGTATTCCCAGCTACAACTAGCATCCTCCCGAGTCCGCACAGCCTTCTGCCAGCCTCCGCTCCACCGATCAGAACGAGGCTTGTCGTCCTCCGGCTCCTGAATGGCCCCGCAGGACGTGGGTCACAATGCGGCCTCAGCAGTGCACACCTTGCATAGTGGGAGCCTCTAAGCAACTTGACTTGTCCAGAACACTTCAGCACATCTCAACACCCAATCTCGTTCATCATACAAACTGCACATAATAAACTGTTTTCCGTGCTGTAGTCTACGGATAGACGAGCCAGAGGTCAATCCTTCCTTCGAGTGCTCAGAAGAAGCCTCGCGCCAGCATGCGATGCTACACTAAGAGTGGAGCCTAGTGATCCGTCGCTCGCTGGCTTGTGTTTTGACAGTCGGTTTTTGAGACATATACGTTGTTAATATCCCACCTGGACTCCTGAAGACTGCCAAGAGGCGCAAGTTCTCGACTCTGCGCTTCTGCATGTGCAGTGGTATTGCTTAAAACGATGGTCACCCAATGCCGGGCATGGATTTATCAACATGCAGCTGCAGACTCGAGCCAAACACCCTCCAAGCCCCAGAATCTCTCCAAACCCTAAGACCCTAAACTCTCAAAAGTAGGAGGAACAAAAACTCTCAGCCCCGAGTTCTGAACCTGGAGCCCACCGGTCGAAGTTAGTCTGCCAGGCCTGCATGGCCCGGAGGTGCCCCAAGGGGGAGGATGTTGCTTTAGGATGGGGGAGATGTGTGTCCGTGTGTGGGGGTTGCGAACTGTGCCCGCAAGATGAAGGTTGAGTTTTTGTTGGGGATCGTAGGGCTTAGGGCTTCAGTGTTTGTAGAGGGTTATGTCAATGAGCCCTTGCCGGAGTGTGTGTTTAGGATGGGTTGAGTTCGCGCCAAGTTTTTGCTGCTTGGGCAACATGAAGCATGTCTTCAAATAACTGCGTCTTGACGGAGTGCATGAGTTTATTCTGTTCAATTATTCTAGGCAATGACGATTCTCACTAAATTCACATTGAGCCACGTCCCAGAGTCTAGAGTTTCAATCAAGTCAAGGCTTTCTTCTTGCCCATTTGGTGGTGTTTTGTTTTCGCCCAGCCTGGGTCCCGCTCAGAGTCTATAGTTTTTGGACTCTAGGTTTGCGGTTGCGGATACCGATGGCTTGTTTTTGTTTGCAGGCTCGTGACTCCTTTCTTCTGCAGAGGCGTCATGCGTTTGGAGTTCCCATGCCGTGCAGAACATTCCGAACCCTTCAGTTTCCCTTCCCACCAACTACAACAGCATATGACGGGACAGATGAAGCCGAAAAACCTGAACCCCCTCAAACCCTAAACCGTATAACCCTGTAACCCTAAACCGTATAACCCTGCAACCCTAAACCCTAAACCCCTAAATCACGGAGTCAGGCAGAGGCTTTCTGGTGCGCAGCCAAAGCTGCTGCTGCAGCGACGCGAGCCAAGTCGGCAGACCTGCCGAGGCGGTAAAATTTCCGTGTCATTGGGCTTGTCCGGCCTCTTTCGGTTTAGGATCCCTAAACCCCAAACCCTACAGGAATGCAGGGTGTGGTGACCGTGACAGCGGAGGCTTTCAGCAATCATGTGTTTTTGTGGCTGCGGAGCTCCAGTTCTTGGAACCTTGTGTGCCGAGACTGCTGTGGTTCGGGCTATGTATGTAAGTTAAGGAGCTCGACCACTACCCACCTCAGCTTCGAGCTAGAGCTCAGGGCTGTTGTACACAGAGAGGTACTGAGTTCCTGTTCTCAGTACATGCCGCGACTGTGCGGATATTATAAAGATATAGGAGGTATATGAGGAAGTGCATGCGACCTTCAGACAAAGATAAGACTTGGAGCTGGCTTCATGGCAACTGTAAAGGTACATGTATTGCGCCATGTTGATATGTATTTTGTTCATGCTTCTTCTGTTCTCCAGTCACGGCTAGATGTCTAACCCTATTGGCCCTATTGCTGCGGCAGTCAGTGACCCAGTGTTTCGAAGCATTCCGAGCAAAGAGGAAGGTACTTCAAAGTTTCTGCAAAGCCCTGTTTGAAGCCTTGTGTACTCGACGAAGATCGGTGGAGATTTCTTGGTTGCACATGTGTGTTGACGATGCCTGCAAAGGTCAGTTTGGGCTTAGCACGGCAAAAGATCACGGCTTCAGGTCAATGCCCTAAGCCTGCGCAAGCTGGAAATGGCATCTACTGTACTTGTCCGTTGATCGAACTGTGTAACCTTCGGTATCAAAACCTATAAGCCCTAAACCCGAGCGCCGTCATAATCACAGCAGGCACTTGGAGTTGCTCAAAACCTCGGCAGAAGCTTGGAGACCACGGCCGTCGAGGTCGTCAAAAAAGGCTCCTCTTGCTTAGGTGTTCAATTCCTGTGTTTGAATTGGGGGGTGAAGGTTTTTAAGTGTTAGGAGTTAGGGTTCAACTTCGCAGAGCTTGCACAGGTTTTAAGGTCTGGGTTCAGGCTTGTGGCTTTTCGCGGCAAGGATCTTCCGCGGTAAATGCAGGGACGGGCACTCGTCATCTATAGCTCCTGCTAGTATAGTAATTAACTTGCGGACCAGGAGTTGGAGCTGCTACGCTACGTGCCTCGATCTCAGCTGCCGAATTCGGTTGTCCTTACTGCGCCTTTGCGGGTGGGAGGAAGACAAGTGACCGAATCCTGCAGAGCCAAATGGCACTCAAGACCAAACTGGGCATTTCGAACTCACAGAAATCGACACTAAACTACACAAGCATGGCATCGAGTCATGTGTTCTGCTAACTGCTAGCGATATGGGATCGTTTTCGCTCATCGGAGTGCGCGGAATCTGGAAATAGGAAGCACCAAGCAACACCCTCCGTGCTCTTTACAGCGATACGAGAACCTTCCGATTGTAATATACAGGCATGCATGTGCAGATACCAGCAAGCCATGCATACATGTGCACGGGCGGATGAACAGACGGATGGATGGCAGTGATTGGATGTGCACGTTGGTGAACATACGCAAGTGTTCCTGTTTATTCTTGTACGAGCAGTGAGCGATGCAGCAAATAGAAAGTGGTCACCAGAAATCCAGAAGCTGAGGTTGTTGTCCGCAACACCTGGAGTCCGATCCTTTGCCTTCGGCCAGTCTTGTCTTTACCCGCGGGTTTGGGAAGTCCCGGCGATTGAGAAGCCCTGCGCGGTGCTAGCTGCTAGTTAATGTTGTTCCAATGCCTTGGAATCCTGTTGAGGTATTTCTGCCCTCCCAGGGCCTCCCTACCAAGACCAGGTTGCTCTTGTAGTCGGTAGTTCAATCGCCACACTGCGACAAACGTCTGACTCACGCACGAGTTACGAACTGATCACGTCACTGCACGTATGTTCAATTGATGCATTGAGGCGCTGCGGTCGTGCACCAGCGTCAAACCTTTTTTTTGTGCGGATTTCTTGTACAAAGCGCGAAATCTGCAAACTCTGGCGGGTTCGATTCGCTTTCTAAGCTTGGCTCAAGCTTACTTCAATTCGACCGGCATCCTGGCTAGGAGAGGAGGCACGGGAGGGGATCTGTATGTTCAAGCCTTGCGAACAGCACTAGATGCACTTTGGTTCCTCTAGTGATCTCGAGTGCTCGCGGATGCAATCCGCGCGTGGGCTTTTCTCAGATATCTTCTGTATGGCTATTCTTAAATTCAATAATATTGGCACAATCCGAGGCTGGCAAACATCTCTGAGAACAGGTGATCTGCCGGACAAGGATGCTCTCCTTCAGGAGCAAAGGCTGGTTTTTGAAAGTGTGGAGCTGCAACGGTCAGCCTGGAGCCTCACATTTGTGCTGATACTGCCGTTGCGGTAATTTCCTCCAACCGCGATTGCCACTGCGTCTGCCTCTACTACCAAAACTGCTACTGCTATTGCAACTGCTACTACTACTACTACTACTCTACTACTACTACTACTACTACTACTACTACTACTTCTACTTCTACTTCTACTACCACCACCACCACTACTAAGTAAGTATTACTACTACGAAGTACTACTGCCACTACTACTAAGTACTACTACGACGACGACTACTACTACTACTACGATTAGGGATGCCAATCAAAAAAACTTTTTTACAATCAGAAAAAAAACTTTTCCCTTCTCATTAGAAGAGAAGGAAGGAAGGCAGGCAGGCAGAAAGGAAAGAAGGAAGGCGGAGAGAGAGGAAGGAAGGAAGGCAGGCAGGCAGGCAGGCAAGCAGGAAGGAAGGAAGGAAGGAAGGTACTACTACTGTTGATGATATATAAATCCTGCATTAACTTAAGGACCCTAAACTATGGGAATTATGGTATATTCCTTATTATGGGTAATGCAGGATTTATATTATCAACCGTACTGTTACCAGTACCACTACCACTACCACCACCACCACTACCACTACCACTACTACTACTACTACTATTACTGCTACTACTACTACTACTATTACTATTACTGCTGCCATGACTAAAGCCAGTACAGCTAGTGCTGCTACTACGACGACGACGACTACTACTACTACGACTACTACTCTTTCTACCGCCATTACTAGAGCCAGTACAGCCAGTGCTACTACTAGTACTCCTACTCCTGCTCCTACTACTACTACTACCACTACGACTACTACTACTAGTACTACTACTACTACTACTACCTCCGACCACGACGACGACTACTACCACTGTTACTACTACTTTGATTAATTCTACTAATATCACTATTAGCACAAATAGTACTACTACCTCTACTACTACTACTACTACCACCACGACTACTACTACTACTACTACTACTACTACTACTATTACTACTACCACTACTACGACGACGACGACTACTACTACTACTACGACAACTACGACTACGACTACTACTGAAAGTTATTTTTTGATTGGGACGAAATCTCCGGATGCTCCTAGGCTTGCCTGTAAACTGGTAGAGAAAGTTTTTTTGATTGGGAAAAAGTTTTTTTGATTGGCCAAAATCTGTTTTTATTTTTGCGGAGAGTTTTTTTGATTGAAAAAAGTTTTTTTTTGATGGGTTTCCCCTACGATTACGACTACGACGACTACCACTACTACTGCTCCTACTACTGCTCCTACTCCTGCTCCTACTCCTGCTCCTGCTCCTGCTGCTGCTGCTGCTCCTGCTCCTGCTCCTGCTCCTGCTGCCTGTCCTGCTCCTGCTCCGCTCCGGCTCCTGCTGCTGCTGCTGCTACTGCTACTACTGCCACTACCACTCCTCCTCCCCCTGCTGCTGCTTTTACCATTGCGATCCATTGTTCTTTCAAGGGCTTTCTTCATGCTTCATACTGACGTACAGACATGTTCGACCATGATGCTTGCCCATTCCGCTTTCCGGTTCGAAACGTCTTTGCGTGCCTATTCCAGCTTGCGGAACGTAACGGGCCATGCAAGCGATGATGCTGCTGGCGACAAGACTGCAAGATCTGTCTTCTCTTGCATTCCGAACCAGGCTTGTTTACAGAACAGGTGATAAAAACCTCCGGATGGCAGGTTGACTCGAGGAAGAGCACGCCTAAACTCGAGTCTCGAATCATTCCTCCTGTAGGAAAACCTTCATACAGAAAGGGTGCGCTGGTGACCTCATACCTTCGGCCAACATATCTGTAAATCGAAGCGACTTATCTTGTTTCCACACGAAGCTACCCTCAAAATAGTATCTTTCTTAAGGAAAGATACCCTCAGACCTTCTTTGCCCACCCGTGACTTTGAAGCTCAGATAAGCTTAGCAGACGCGCGACAAGGGCTTTGGCGTCTAGGCAACTTCTTTTCGGCCTGTGATGCTGAAGGACCTGCAACACAACAACAAACGCATGTTTTCCAATGCTAGAGCTCTTTAAAACTTGGTTATGATGGTAAGAATAATGGTTGTACGAATATTGTGGTGATCGAAATAAGCCATCAAAGGTTGCCCGAAAGACTTGTGAATCCACATGACAGGGCCCAGCCTTGCCCTTGAGCAGATCCCATGTCGGGCTGAAACTTTTGAGATTGAGTTCAGGTGCTGCCCGAAAGTCATAGTCAAGCCTTCGAGAGCCTGGAACCCGAGATGGCAGGAAACTTGCCCTACTATAGGGGCCTCAACAATTAGAACAGGGTTTTGGGGTATATTATACTATAAAATTAAATAGAGAAAGCAACCCCCCAAAAATAGTAAAACCCTAAACCCTAAACCCCAAAAAATAGTAAAACCCTAAACCCTAAACCCCAAAAAATAGTATAGGTAATTATTTGGGCCCCTACTACCCTACAGTATGGCCAAGCCAGAACGGGAACCCCCAGTCCAACGTTCAGTGGATCTCACACCGGAATAATGTAGGGGCCTAGATTAATTACCTATACTTTTTTTTTTTGGGGGGGGGTTCCTTATCATGATATAAATACAGTAAAAAAAAAGCCCCAAAACCCTATTCTAAGTATTTAAGGCCCCTATAGTACCCCTTTCCGACCCTCCCAGGTAGCCCAGGGGCAGACTTGGAAGCCCTACCAGGTCCAGGCCCGGAAATTCAAGTGTTCAGACAAGTCATGTCATGTGGGAGTTTCGGAAAATAGGGGACCCTAATATAGTACCCTAAATAGGAGGGTCCTTATTATAAGGACCCCAAAATTCGCGCCTGAGTGCCTGTCGAACTTGTGGACCTCTGGGTCTACCAGGGCTTTGGGGTTGCCTCTTTCATGGCCTTGATAATCACCCTCAGTGTTTTATGAACATCAGACATGTCGTCCTCCGTCTTTGCTCCGCCATCACCCTGCAAATTATGATCTCCATCTGCGGGTCTTTACATCCTCGTTATCGGTCGGATTCCTGCCGTCGGCTTCATTCTCATCCCTGCCGCAGCGCGCGGGTTGATTTCGGCGGCTCCATGCCTGGATTCCTTTGCATGCAACAGCAGGCATCCTACGGCATATCCTTGCCCAGCACTACGTACACACCCACCCGGGCAAGGAAGGATAGGAGACAGACTGCTACCCTCCTCCACCTCTGAAGGAAGGGGGGTGGGCAAGCAAGACTATCAATATAATTAACGGAGTTCCTTCATGAGTCGTTGATGCCACACACTTGTATAAGAGCAAGAAACAGAAACGTTACAATATCTGGAAAATCTCCGTGTCGTGAAGGCCCCGTTACGGCCACAGCGACCTCGAGTGACCGCCAGCATCCGGCATCAGGCAGCGCCAAGACAGTGGGTTTCAGACAGGCTGAGAAGTTCGTTTTCACATTTTATCTACGGCCCTGAATATTTTTGGACCAGAGTGTGAGCCCTTTATCGCTCGAACCTGGGAGTCGAAGCCCACGGCCAGGGTCCAACTGCCCCTGCCGCAGTGCTTGCAGCCACAGCAGCGTCCAGCCGGAGGCGAGAAACAGATGTGTTTGTGGACTACTACGAATTGTCCAAGAGACCTCAGGCGGCAAAATTCCGAAACAATTCTGAATCCGTAGCTTCAGGTCGCAAGGTCAAGGAATCCTGCGATTGCGTCGGATTTCGGCAACCGTTTGGGGTCAGGCCACGATGCAGTCGCGCGGCCATTGACGATGATGAGCTGGGCTATGGCCGAGAGGTCTGGGAAGACTGGTGAGAGCACGTATTCTTGGGATGAAGCCCACAACGGCTGTAAAACCTAGAGAGAGCCTGAGAACTCGAGAACCTCGACGGTCAAAACCTCAAGTCTGTTTGACCCGAAACTTCGAGCCCGAATGTCTGCAAGCCCTGCAGATGTTGACCCCTCATCGCATAAAGTAACTACCGCGCACAACCCTCAGTGATGCAGCCTCCTTTGAACATCCCTTTATCCCAAGCTCTGAGCATCTCTGAACCTTGAAACCCGAAAACTAAGCCTTGCTGACCTACTGGTCTCTATGCATTTCTTAAGTTCTTACAACCCTCTATTCCTGACAGCGCTCAACAGTACTGGTAGTCGAGATCTTGTGGACTAGGTGAAGCCTTGCCTGCCTCGTGCGAGTGTGAGCGTCGAAACCCGAAAACTTGGCACGGGCCCACACCCAGAAACCCAAAATGCAAACTCGCAGACTGTCGAAGTCCAAGTGTCAGTCTTGGACAACCTATAGAACATCAAAGCCCTGATGCTATCCCCTATATAGCTAGGAGGGAAAAATCCCCTATATAGATAACCCGGAATCTCAAGATAAATCCCTAAACGCACAGTCCCCAAAACTTCTATCAACCCTCAACCTCTTACCCAGAAAACCTTGTAGCTTGTAGACATTCCAAATGCCCTCGAGCAATCAGGACATCGGCCCGGGGGGCGAGGATCCCGAGGCGGAGCCGTTTTTCGCCTTGGGCTTCAGGGCTCCTCACAGCGGATACCACCGTTGAATCCCATGGCTCTGGGTTTCTGGGTATTCTGTCTTCCTGGGCTTGGGCATCCACGACTTTGGAGGCGTGTTCGAGCAGAATACGTTTCAGATGTTTGAGGAGTCTCGATCGTCGCAATGGTGTTGCATTGAGTTCGGATCTGCATGTCTGCATCACTCGCTGAGTCTCGAAGAGCCCTCAGGCCAGCTGCCCTCGATTCCAAGCTTCCAGACTTCTCTACTCTACACTTCTTTCGTGCTTTAGGGTTTAGGGTTAAGGGCTTTTACAGCAGTTCATGTTGTGTCCTGTAGGGAAAAGATGGACAATGCCACCGAAGCTCTGCCAGGGCCGCTACACCTGGGAGCGCTGTGGAGTCTGGCTGTGGATTAATGGTGTCGATTGTTTTGACGTTGTGGTGGTGATCAGTCTTGCAAAACTGTGGGACAGTACAGCTTTTTGTGGGACTGACTTAATTACCATGATGAAGGAACCTGCTGCATTATGTATGTATGTGTATATACATATACATACGCAGACCAGTTTTTTTCACAATATATGCCACAGTAGAGGAATATCGATGTACCGAGCGAGAGCGACAGAGAGAGAGAGAGAGAGCGTGAGTGCTTGTTAGAGAGAGCATGCGAGAGCGAGCGAGAGAGAGAGAGAGAGACCGAACTTGGACAACCGGCGTAGCACTAGCGCGCAAGGGTCGGGGTTCCGTACCCCCACCCTAAACGCCGTGCAAGCAAGCAAGCAAGCAAGCAAGAGAGAGAGAGAGAGAGCGGGGCAGAGACAGGCAGACAAGCAGACAAGACAGACAGAGAGAGAGAGAGAGACGGGGGTAACGAGGAGTCTGCAATAGAGCGAGAGGTAAAGACAGCAACATGCAGAGACAGACACAAACCTGTGTCTGTGTATGATTGCGAACGATGGCGAGAGTAATGCCTGCGCGAAATGTAACTATGTATAGCTGGCAGAGCTGGCCTGCCAGGGATAGCAAGGAGCAGATGACTTGTACTGAGCACGGATTTGTTCGTACGGATTCCTCCACGGCCTTTTTTGATAGGCAGGGCCGACAGAGCTCAACCGTTTCTAATCAGCATCAAAAGCGACCCCGAAGCCCCGGTGCATTCCAAGTGTCAGAAGAATGGCTTCGGGCTTTGCAGGCTCTTCAAATTGCTGAATGTCGAAGCCCGTGGTGGGGCCCGCACGCCTCTGAAAGCAAAGTGAACAACATTTGGCACGGTAGTGGTCCCGCCAAGTCGCTTAAGGCTGCAGAGCGTATGTCTGCTTGGCTGGAAAATCGATGCCTGTGTCCAGATGAGTGGAATGCAGCCAATCGCCCAAGGAATGGAGGTGGTGGTGACGGCTCCAATAGATGAAGATGTCACGAAGAAGGATATCTTTGCCGACTGGTCACTGCGAAAGGCTGGGAAACTAGAGGGTTGAGGGTTCGCGGCCAATAAGGAGAAGTTCCAACTTTACAGAGTGATGGTGTCCTTTTAGTATAGTCTCCGCTGTGCCCCGAACCGTGCTTTTTGTCAAAAGCTACATCGGACGTAGCATATATAATCCCTTCCCCCTAATATTAAAGCCCCCCCTAATATTAAAACTCCCGGCCCCCGGGATTTCGCGGTTTCGGGCCCCACATTCAATTTAAAAGGGGCAACATTAGGGGGGGCCNGGGGGGCGTTTTAATATTAGGGATTAGGGGAAAGGGATTAGGGCTGTTGCGCACGCTCTGCTGCGAACAGCTTCTGGGAAGGCCACGTTGAAGATCAAAGGAGAGGCGCTCTTTGATGGCATTCCTGGCTGCGAGCTGGACGTGGATGAATGCTTCTGGGAAATGGGCGAGGACGCACAGGGTTTTGTTGGCTCATGAAAGATTCGTTGTGGATAGACAGCGGCATGTGAAACAGATTTGGGTCAGGCCATGCTTCGCAAGCTGGGGTCGGGCAGCAAGCGTTTGGTCTGACACGAGTCACGTCCCCGCTTGGAGAGGCTCTGAGCTTGAGTTGTGGATGGAACCAGAGGAACTTGAAAATCATGCTTGCAGGACGACGACGGCAACAAAAAGCTCATGATCCACCTCAAGAAGATTCTCGCCGATCGAACAAGTCTGGGACATGCGCCGTCTCCTCTGTTACAGACTGGTAGTTGGAGTCGAAGTGCTAAGTCTGGGTAGGTGTTCATCGCGTCTCAAACCCAGAGCCATGTCCAAGGAAGGGTACCTTGTCCCGGTGGCCGGACACCTTGCTGAAGGATGGCTGAATCCTCGCAGGCACGTCTGAGTTTGTAGCGACGGCAAAGATTTGTAAGGCATGCCCAGCGAGCTGAACGACCAAGCTGGAAATTGTGTTTCGTGAAGCCTCTCCGATTAACAGCCAAACATACTCGTATCTCGGACCGCAGCGACACCGCACCTACAGGACCCAGTGAACGGGAGCTTAAACACACAACATGCGACAATGCAATCAAGCAGTACGTTGATGTACAACAGCATGGCAGCTTGCACCAAGGAGCTTCGTCAGGCACATAAGTGCCGCATGCATAGTCAAGACATTCTCCAAAGTCATTCGCGAGTAAAGCAGCAAATGACAATGATACTATGTACATCTACACATGTGTATCTGTATACATGTGTATACATACATGCATACATACATACATACACACATACATACATGTATAGGTGTATATGTAGTGTGTATGTTTGTATATATATATATATATATATATATACACACAGCGGCAGGTACATACAAATGTCATGGCCCGACAGGTCAGACGCTGCCCAAAGGCGATGGTAGCCTGACAGCGGCGGCAGAGCATCCAAGTAATCAAGATTTCTATGCCTGTAAAGCAAGTCTTTGCTAGGAACCATCGGGCAGCTGCAAAGCATGGACATCACTTTGGCAATAAGCTGTGGCCATCGCAAACTCGGACCGAATCATCCGCACGTTCTCAAAACCCCATAAGTTTGCATGCTGAGCCCAGCTTGTCAGTTCTTCAAGATGGGACTTCAAGCAGAGTTCACAATGATCTGCTGGTTTATGCTTCAGTTTTAGACGAAATGCTTGGGCTACGGAACTCAGAGTTTAGAGCCAGGCTGCCAGATTCCAAGGGCCGCAGCCTCGTTTGAACCAGAGCCACGGCCAAGTGTATAGCTCCAGGATGCCACAGCTGCCGGGTCTATAGGGCCAGCCACGATCACGCGGATTTAGGGCTTGTTTTCAAAAGGCTGAGGGGATTTGGGGAAAACCTTGAACAGTCTCGTTGCGGCAGCCCCTGGCGACCTGGTGCGTTTCCATTGACAGACTCTTAGCTGGCATGTGTGAACGTGTCAAAAGAGAGGTCCAAAGCATCATTGTGAGGTGCCGCGAGACAATAATTTCCTGGAAGCTTCCAAGGCCCATGAAGGAAAGGTCAGAATCTTGGAAGAGAAACCTGTAAACCCGAAGCCATGCAAGTTTGTAGACTCGTGGAAGAGAAACCGTTAAACCCGAAGGGCATTTTCAAGTTTGTTTAGCATCATCGCGGAGGCGCCCCTCGCCGTGGCCGCGAGGCAGCGCCCGCGCAGGATGCCGACACTGCGATGGCGCGGGGACATGAGGGAAGCAGTGTGCTGACATGGGAGCGCAATAGTTCAATCAGGATTTCCACGCAAAGGGAGAGACTGTGCCGTGTTACTGAGAGCGTCGCGAAGGTGCTGCGAGGATATGCCGTTAAGGGAACGGTGTGCATAATTGCCTGGCTTCGACCTAGGTGTAGGTCCCTATAGGTGCTTCTGGTGCCTATAGCAAAATTGGGATTTGTGATCAATGTCGCAGATCGGTCCGTTTCGCACGAAGTGAAGACGTGACCACCGCGTGCAGAGATTCGGGTTTGTGCTAGGGTTGATAGTCTTATATGGACGGCAGTCAGAGTGCACGAAAAGTCGCTTGATCATCGTGCCACTGGCCGATCCGACTGTTTTCTTCGCACTGATACTCTCAAACCGACTTACTGCTTAACCCGGAACCACAAAAGATCCTTGGCCGGAATTCTTCAAGACTCGGTAGGCAACCGAAGATGCACAGATGGGCCCATCAGAGCAGCCCCTCGGAAGAGTTCAGTCAGGGTGCAGGATTGAAGTTTTAGGCCTTTCGATTGTCTTGGGGTTGGAAGCCATCTGCATGGTTTCGGAAAGGCGGCTTTAGGCCTCACCTGCAACAGAAGCTTCGGACTTCGCCAGGCCGGAAGGCATTGCTTCTGTTGGTTGCATTGCTGTTCGCCTTTGCACAATCTGCAAGCGCTTCATGACATAAAGGCTTCAACGGAAGTTGTCATTCCATTTGCTTCACTCTCCTACCGGAGCTATTGGTCGGTCACCTTCAGCCCGAAACACTTTGCACGCCTCGCCTCTTAGCCGCTTGACGGCTCCAGTCTTTTCGGAGCAACGAAGAAGCTCTGGTGGATGCACCTATCGCCCTTCGAAGCGGACTGGCGATGAAAGTGACGCCTTGCCCAGCATTTGAATGTAAAGGTTGGTTCACAGGCTATGAAGTTTATGAGACACAGCCGATCCCGCGCATAAATGCATGGAGTGCTTGAGCTCAGATAGCCGAACGTCGTATCTTCAACCTTTCCGGGAGGGAAGGGGGCACAGAGCTTCAACATCAGTGCCCCTGAGGGTCAAAGGCCCAGAACGGCACGTAGGTTTATGGATGCTTTAAGGCTGTGCTTAAAGCCTTCTGCTTCAGGCTGATGGAGGAGGACGATTCTTGGCCGCATCCAGCCGAGCAAGGTGTCCAGACAACCGGGGAACTCCAGCTTGCGCTCCTGCTATACCGCTGTACATGTGCGGGTACATACAGAACTTGTGTCTAATATTCAAACAGCGGTATATGTTCTCATAAAATAAATAGACGAGTTTTAAGTCTTGAGCTAACCATGCGCAAGCACACATAAACAAACATATACAAACATGCATGGACTTACACTCCCACACACTCCCACACACAGACGCACGATAGTGGCATTGTGTCCAAGCAGAACTTTTGTTTCCAAACCGTCGTTGTGTGAACGCATGCCCAGTGTTTTGAGCAAGGCAGCGTTGTAGTCATTTGCGTGTACAGGGTCTTCTATCAACATGTCATTCTTTCATATGCTGGATCAGGGAAGTACACGAACTAGGGTCGTATGGTGGCGAGGATATGAAGGCGCTTGACCGGAAAAAACATCCTGCGCATTTCCCAGGCAGATATATGCTTTCTTTCCTGTTGTGTTGTGTAGGTCGGTTTGTGAACCCGCTACCTACAGGGATCCAGAGAGAAGTCCCCAGATGATGAAGGCCGCGGCTACTACACCCCAGAAGACATTCGACTCGACCTGCTTGCACAACTTGCCCTTCAAAGCCTGAACGCTGAGTCGCAAGTTCAGTTGCATCAGCATCTTCAAAAACATCAGGCGTCATCGAACATGCTTCGCCTGGACCGCCCTGCGCGCTCAAACCCCCAACGATGTGGAAACTACGCCGATGCGAGGAAGATGTGGCATTCGAAGCACTGCTCGAGAAGCGTGTCCACCAGGAATACGACAAGGATGGATCGGAGATGCCTTTTCTTCTCTTCCGGGCTCAGCTTTCCAATGAGAATTTAATTGAAGTTACTGTAGATTCAGATTGAGTCTTTGCATGCACCCAAACTGGCACGCCACTGTGCATCCGCAAAGGGCTTTTACTTTCTGCGCAGAGCCTACACACCTGAGGTGGCCTTCGCAGCATGCTCTCAGATTCTTTCGGCCAAGCGCTCTTTCGTAAAGATCCGGTGGTATTGTGCTTCAGCGCACCTGCCGCGATATAGCCGAGACCGGAGGCTACTTGCTAGTGGTGATAGAGACTGCAAGGCGAGCCTGCAGTGATGAAAATGGCGGTGTCGATGTTAGAAACCCTGGGCCTGTAACCCGAAAATAGTCGGATTCATGTGAGGAACCCTAATAAAGGCCCAAGGTTTCTTAATCAGGTTCCTACATTAGCTATGCCAGTGTTGATGACAACAGGTTCTCGGTCAACCATCCCTCGGAGGACTTCGGAGATGACTTTGACGATGACGACGTTTGATGAGCTATCAGCATGCAAGTGACCAAAGTGCCACGCCCAGTAGCCATGCTCAAAGCATGTGGGCAATGAGAAATGCTCCCACTATGTTCTGCACATAGCAGGCCATTGTTGAAAAGGCTTTCCGGGCCCACGACCGCTGAAGCTTGATTTGTAGGGTGCTGTTTGCAAAGGAAAAAGTCTGGATCTCTGGTTCCAAAAAGGATTTTCGTGACATGGCATTAGCACAGCTTTCTGACAGCATTGTTGAGAGGCGAGAACTGTGCTTGCCTAGGATGTGGACTCGGTTTGCGACATGATCGTTGGGCTCTGAGCTGCATGCCATGCCTACATCGCACAGGTAATCCCACGGTAGTCAACGGACACACTGCCGGACTGAACCTCTAGTTGTTCTTGCTTTTTCCGACCTCCCTCCCTCCCCTCAGTAAAGACTCACGACATCTTGCTCAGGAGCGCTTCGGCACAGATGTTCTCCAAGGCCGCTTTTTCCCGCGGACTTTTACCTGATTTTGGAACTCCCCGAGACAATGCAGAATCACACACTGACAGTTGTCGTGGGAGTTCAATCTGGTCAAAGCCATCAGCTGCCGTACCCCAGGCCTTCGGTCTACCCGACAGCGAACTTTTGACTCGTATGCTCATGTTCCGTAAGATCGAAGGAGTTGTGCAAAAGGATCCAGTTCGCCGTAAACCTCACCCTGCTTGTCTAAACTTGAATCACAACGCAAAATCCGGCCCGGCAAAGATCACTGTGATCATGGACATGCACTGTACCACCGAGGAATACATGCATTGAAAGATCACACGCACTGAGAGCGTTGACGAAACATGCGCATAACCATGCAAGCGTTTGCAGAAGCGGCTCCAAGGCTGCCTAAGGCTTCATAGTAGTTCCTTTTTGGGATTACCTTAGCGGATTCTAAATATGGAGCCTCTGGGTATAGTCTCCGTTGTAGTCCCTGCATGTGTTTTGGTTTAACCAAGGCAACACCACATGCTCTTCAGTGCAGGATGTGCTCGAAACAGCGAAGTTCAGATTGCAATTACTTGTAACATGGGACAGAAATGTGAGCAAGACGGCCACCGGCTTAACTAACTCTCTCCGGGTGCACCATGCAGGTACGTTTGCACTGCGTGCACAGAAGCGTTGTTGTTGGCTGGAGACTTCTCTGCTGTACTCTAGCCTCCTGCCTGCTGGGTCGAAATGAAACAAACTGAAAGCATGGCAGACCTGCCGGACGAAAAGGCCCTTGGGAACAGTTTGCGCACGCACACACACACACACACACTGCCGAGATCTTGGCACGAAGCAGCAGTACCTGTACCTTTCCACACGACCTCAAGCCCGAAGCCTGCGCAAACATCTTGAAGCTCTCGGCACAGCACCCTCGAAGCCAAATTCCTTCTGCATTTGCCCAATGAGTCGCAAGGTCATAACCCCACCTTGCTTCTGTATGAGCCTCCTTTGGATGTCTCCAGTCGTGCCAGGTGGTCCTGTGACGGGGCGATGGCTGAAAATCGCGGCGTGCGACAAAGCTGAGGCGATCTTTGGCCTAGGGGCAAGTTAATTATACCCGACAAGCTTGATTAGCCGATTAGCCTAACCACTTCCCCAGTGCCGGGCATAAAGGCCTTCTAATTCAGAATCTGCGTTTCAGGGCGGCGCTGACGCAGACCCGACGTTCCGGCTGTAGGTTCCCGCTTTAGTTGATACTCCAGGCTCAATGTTTGCCGGAGTTTCAGCAAACTTCTAAAGATGTTGCCCACACCCTTAGAGGATTCAGGACTGGTGCCTAGGCCCTACCCATATAGGGTCGGCTTTGAAATCAGGATGTCACCAGAATACGCAAACACGTTGCACAATAAATGTGAGTTTTCGAGATCTACCGGTGACCCGGAAAGAGCTGTTAACTGAGTTTCTCAATAGGAGGAAATGCTGGTGGGATCGTGGGTGGAGGTATGATGCTGGTTTGAACCCCCGGGGCATCGTGCAGCACAACCGCCTGTATTTGCAGTCTGCAAACCCTATAAGGCCTGTAACACAAAGCCTAAACTTTAAACACAAGAGCCTGCGAAGATAGACACGTGATGGAAGACGCTGTTCTCTGGACTTTTGAGTCCAGCTTGCTGGCCAGAGTCACAACTGTGCACTTCGGTTGCTCTTGCCCCGATAATACCCTCAACCCTAAACATCGCCTTGCGGCTTACCTAGCGCAGCAGCAGCAGAAACTTCTAAATCCCACGTGCCAAACGGCTGTTAAGTCCAAACCCTGCGACCGAAACCCCTAAAGCCCCACCTCGCTAGTGGTCATAGATGCCAGCCATGCGAGAGGGAAAAAAAACCCAAAGCCCCAAATCCCTCAAGCAGTGCATAAGTCTATCCGGAGATGTGCTGCATCCCATTGGTTAAAGTCCCCGCTTGAAGTTCCAGAAGCTTCAACGTAAAGAACCGGGTTCAGGATTTGGGGTTGAACATGTAGGGTCGTTGGGCAGAGCTTCGCACTTTGTTATCATCGTCGATAAGTCCTAGCCTATGTGGGTCCGAAGCCCAATCAGTCATAGGAGGGATTCCATGAAATGCTGCGCACAGGTCCTCCGAAAGGCCCTCCAGGACGTGTCGTGGTCTGTGGATGGCAAGGTCTGGGGCGCCACGGTGTACATGAATTGAGTTGATAAACTGATAGCGCACAATATAGGCACTATAGCATTGGCAAATAATGCTATGTAGTGGTAGAAGTTTCCCTTCTCTGCTTGTTAGGCATGTTTGGACTTGAGTTCAAGTCGATGCAAGAGCAAGCATAAGCATCTTATCCCCACAGTTGGCCCATCAAGTTCATTCTGGTCTGGTAGGCTTCAGCAGTGCCGCAGCAGATTATCAGAAAGCCCTCAATTGCGAAGCTTCAGCGAAGCAGAAACGGAGATGCAAAAACAGCGAATCCTCGGTTTGGTCATCGAAGCAGTTGTGGGCTCGGGTATCGGCGCAAGCCTGCAGCCAGTAACAATTATGCAAGGGGTGGAAACACACGTTGGAGTGCCGAACCCTTATTTGCATCCTTTCGAGTCCCTCGCCATCGGGACATGGCTTGCGCGCATGTGAAACCGTCCGTTAGCGACAACATCATCTTATAAGCAGGAATACAACACGACGAAAACACAACATAGCAGACATTGAAAGTGTATTTCCGAAATGATGGCCCGGCAAAGAACGGGCCACACACACCCGCACCTGTGAAGTCTCCCGCTGTCACAGATCTTGGAGATCGGTGCTTACTGCGGCTATTCCGCCATGAGGTGGCTTGCCTGCATTGCAGCCGCTTGCTGCTGCTGCAGTAAAGTCACGACCAAGAGCAGATCGACTGAGCATCAGATTCACAAACCATTTCAAAGCAGGTCGGCTTTCTGCATGACATTGGTCTTCGGATCGTTACGGGCAGGTGTCTGCTGGTATTGGCTGGCTCTTAGCAAAGAGAATACTCCGGTTTGGGCACACCCAACATACTAGGGGATCCTGAATATCTGCCGGAGATCTCACTTGGCAAGACTGTTCACTTGCCGCAGAGGCTTTTTCAAAAAGTCACAGTTGGATTACACTGAAGATGCATGATTAGATCAGGATTCCTTCTTTTCACATTGGGTGGTACCTCCCGCACCTAAGTCAGAAAAGGCTGGGGAAGTAGCAAGCTAGGTTGCTTCTGGACAAACCTGTGGAGAATTGTACTTTCAAAAACACACCAGTCTGTACAGCCGAGGCCAGACCTTGGCAACATTATCATCACACGAACAGTAAACTAGATTTAGTGATGAACAGAAGCCGCCAAGGATGTGCCAAGCGGGAGCCTGAGAACATCCGTTTGTTTGCGTGTTTGCGTGTCTGTCTGTGTGTCTGCGTATCTGTGTGTCTGTCTGTCCGCCTGCCTGCCTGTTTGTCTGTGTAGTCTTGTAATTCTATGCACGTACGCGCATGTAGGTTTTTTTTTTTTGTACGGTAGCTTCCCCCCTAGGACCAGCCTCGGCCATGCAATTGCTCATGTGTGATCCCGTGTTGTTGCGGATGGAAGCCGAAAACCCTGGACATACAACTTGCTGAATTCTGCGTCCGGAATTGCAGCGGCCTAGTGACTATAGTTCTTAAACTGTTATATCAAGAAGTAGCTTCAACAATGAGTGCGTGTCCGAATAAGGTTTACATAAGGGATGAGTTAGATATTGAGCCAGATATCAAATACATACTGCATGTATATGCAGTCTGGAGCTACACGCTGGTTAACCATCAGCTGCGTTGCTTTAACATGTTCGCATGTTTCGTGACCGAACTTGACACGCGTTGTTCAAAGTATTGAAAATTTACTTGGCTCTTATACACTTTGTCACGATGAAGATTCGTTAGATTCGGTTCAAGATCTTATATTATATGACCCGGTAATAGTTGAACACCCGCTACATCTGAGATGATTTAGCATGTACTTGTGTGCAAATTTCTGTGAGCAGCATGCCTATACCAACGAGGCTTTCGATAACTCAACATGAGATGTTGGATAAGCTGTCTATGAACATCAAGTGCCCAACACTTATTCGTGAATTATGGTCTACGTGTCGTTTCTGTTAAACCAGCAACTAGACATGCTTAAGTTTGTACACTTCAGTACCTAACATAGAGTAGACATTGATCGTATTCGCGAACATGCATTATTGTATCGGCTATTAATCTACGATGTTGAAGCACCGGTTACATGGATATATATATATATATACGGGTTCGTATATATGTATGAATTAACAGCCTCTTCTAATGTTTCAAACTAGTTACATATTGGTTAAAGCAAATCGAACACGACTGAAGCAGCACACGGGTATTCAAACTACCTGGATTTCGCAAAACGTCCAATCGAAGAAAACAACAACCTCAACACAAGGAATCTGCAGGCATCTGGCAGCGAACCCTGAGTACGTGCGAGAGAGTGGCAGAGAGAGAGAGAGAGAGAAGGAAGATATCTTGGGGATAATTCCAAAACTCCGAAAATTCAGAGGAAGAACAATTTAAACCTACCGAAAAAGTTTTGGATTTTTCGAAATTCCAAAATTCCATGACTTCTCCTCCGACTTTGTGGCTTTTGAACTGTTGTTTTGTTTTAACTTGTTGGAATGTCCGGAACCGTCTACATTTCGTGTGAGAGGTTCGTCCTTGGGTTGCATGTACATACATATATACATATACACACATGCATACATACATGCATGCATAGGTAGAGAGGCAGAGAGTGAATACATACGCCAGTCAAGTACATAAAACACTATCGTTCGACAGATGTGCCTAACGACAGCCAGGTAGAAAGGCTCATGGTTGCCTGGGCGGGCTTTAACACATGGAAACACACATATACATTTGAGTCTCAGGGAAGCTGTTGTGCGGGTGCTTGAGCCCAGGCTGTTCCAAGCAACGTGACTGTTGGAGGCTCAGTTGAGTCTTCAGCTGACCCGTCTGCTGTCTCGCTCAGAAAACCTTGCAACCCCATGCAAGTACCGAACACATCGTCTATACCGAGCGCAACGAAGCAACGTCGTAGCGGGTTCGTGTAAAAGACACGCCCATCGGCGATGTACAGGCGGATCTGCCTTCGGCCGAAGATGTCTGTAACGCCTGCGGAGCTGAGATCACCTCCCTGGAGAATGAGCCGGTCCATGCTGTGGTGGCTTCTGTCTCAGAGATCGCAACAGTTTTCCATGCCGTAGGACCACGTCGTGCTAGGCTTGCGGCGCCAACGATATTATATATATATATATATATATATATACACATTATATGTATATATATATACATATATATATATATATATACATATATATACATATATATATACATATATATATACATATATATATATATATATATATATATTGTTAGGGAAGACGAGAACAACAGAAGAGACGAGTCCTCTCTCAGCATCTGGTCCTTCCCTTCCTGCGGAACGTGGAGACGCAGGTTGCGTAAGGGCCGCCGCCATAGGACGATCTAGAATTCCTGAGAAGTAAGTATAGTAGTATGGTAGTAGTATAGTTGCAGTATAGTAGCAGTATAGTAGTAGCAGTAGTAGTAGTTCCTGAGAAGTAAGTAAGTAAGTAAGTAAGTAATTGTGTGGATTGTGTCCCAGTTACGTGGCAGACACGCGGAGTTGCTTCAGGAACTGCAGAGTTTGTACTTGAGGAGATGCAGTCGCAGGCATGCGGTCACAAGCAATGATGTATCGTACAGTCACTGAGGCAACGGTGATGCTGGAGTTTGCTGGGTTATCCGAACGGACGAAGGCGCGGTTCTTTGCTGTCCTGCATGATTAGCTCGACGTGTTGTCGCTACAGCTTCCTTGCGCATTTCCGCAGATCATCGACCAGGAGAGCTCATCGGCTACTCCAGTCTTGCAGCAGATCATTAGCTTCGCAGGGTCGCAGAGACGTTTCGAGTGACTTCATGGGCGCAGCGATTCAGATTCCAAGTTCAGGACACCCGGATTCAGGCAATCAGAGGTCACAACCGGTCTTCGCCTAGCCCAAAGCCTTCAAGCCTGAAGCCAAACGGTCCGACACTCGCAGGTTCGCGTCGGTCACAGTGAGCACCTGTTACCACGCCTCGCCGGCAACACTTTTCAAGCTGTCAGAGGCTGAGAAGCAAGACCCCTGGACGAGCCTCCAAAAATGCGCTGTAAGAAGCATCACAAGATCTTTCGGTATCCAGCTTGGGCGACTCAGAGTTTCCGATCGGGGTGGTCCATCGTCAGTCAGGCGACAGGCGACAAGAACAGCCTCCAAGAAGTACACCAGGGACGAATGTGATGTTCATGAGCAGTCTCCACGTGCACATCTTGTTGAGATGGTCAGGGGTTACAAGCGGTGCAGCTTGTGCTTGCAGCTGTCATTCTTTGGAATAGCTTCCTCCATATTTGATTTCATCGAGTGTGCTGCTGCTACTGTGGAGCCTGAACTGGGATCGTTTACAACGTTTTTACAACCGTCGGGCAGATCGCAGCACGTACCGGTGTGAAGGCAATTCAGGTTCATAATCTCAGGGTTGGAACAAGTCTATGGCTATGAACTGTGAATAGATGCGCCTCGACGCAAGCCCTCAGCGTGGCAAAACTGGCAAAACACGAAATTAATCCCGTGTCCATGTTCGAGGTCTTTCTGGATTCTCGCGGATCCTTCTACGCCTCAGCCTCGTTTCTCGGGCTTGGTAAGTAGACACTGCATCGCACGACGTCATCAGCGGGATACCCTTGCATTCCAGCGTTCTGTTGCAGAAATATTACGACATGTTCAGAGATACCTAAACGCCTCCTTCGACTGAGTGAGAGAGAGAGAGAGAGAGTCCTGACGAATCATAGTCTGCAAAGCCAGACAATGGCAGGGCCCCAGCACGCTCCCAGACATTTGCAATTCAAGATTTTGGACCGGAAGTCTGGGTGCAGGACTTAAAGAGGCCCGAAGCAGTTGCACTTCTGAAAGATTGAGAACTAGAGAAGAAGGACGCCTCGATCGCCCCCAGTCCAATTTTGCGGCTGTGTAGTAGTACTTGTAGCCAAGGAGTCATTACACAGAGCAATGGATCCCTAAACGGATTCAACAAAGAATCCCTAAGGGGAGGCGCATGATTCATGCATGACGCAAGCCCATGACCTCTTCCAGATCAAAAGCAGAGACCAGAGTCAAGCCCTACATCCGCAACCCTAAACCCCTAAACCCTGAACCTAAACTTTGGGCGAGCCTCTGGGTGAGGGCTGGCGACACCCTCGTGCTAGCATTTTCTGTGTCTATGTATTGGATGGTTCTTGTGCATCGTCGGGTCTTTGTTGTAGTTTCACACAGCAGACCTCAGACTGGATGCCTCGCCTGGATATTCCGAGTTGCGAGCGCGAAACCTCTAAAGTCAAAAAACCCTGCTAAGTCCTTTCCTAGTCTTGTCTTCAGACCACGCCTGGCGTTGTCCGAGTGTACAAAGCGAAAAGACTGCAGGATGGAGAAGTGGCCTTGATGGAGAAGTTTGACCTCCTCGCGTCGTCGGCCCAAAGATTTCTGACGGAAATTGTGTTGCCCTAGGTGATGACTGCTTTCGCCGTTGCTCACTAGCCTTCTGCCGATTTCATTTGCCATGGGAACTAGAATAGTGCCTGTCAGCCCCCTGCTCCAAAAAGTGGGCAGCAGTTGTTCTTTGAATGTTTTGTTGTCGGGTGTGGAACGCGATGTATCAGGTCTTTTTGAGGAGAGGGATAGTGAAGCCCACCGTGCGAAAATAATGCTTACAGACCTGCTCGGAGCTGGAGCCAAATTTAACAAGAGTAGAAGTCCATGTCAGGTTTCGTGCAGGTTGCCATCTGCATATATCTGCATTAGCCAGAGGTACTGTAGCAAATTGAGGTATAGTGCGGCTAGTACCAGTAAGGTGAGTAAGCAGTGCAGCAGTGCTCGAAACATGATCTCTAACAAACAGCAGTATCTGGTCATCGTCGTAGTCGTAGTTGTAGCGTCGGCACCGTCGTCGTAGAAGTACAAGTAGAACTAGAAGTAGAAAGTAGAAGTAGACTTGGACAAAGAAGTAGTAGCAGTAGTAGTAGTAGTGGTAGTGGTGGTAGTAGTAGTAGTAGAAGGAGGAAGAGGTTGGTGGATAACAGTCGCCTCAGTAGAATCTTAGCAGATCTCGCATTGCTGTTTGAACCGAGCGTGCCTGAAAGCATAAATACTGGCCGGATTGCGGTATCGTTGGTGGGAGTTGCTAGGAGCAGGATAATTCTGTGAGTCGTTGTTTGTTTGTGTGCCAAATCCGTAAATGCTCCCTCTGGCAGTTCTTTTGGCATTTGGCCTGCCCTCGAAGGATGTGTCTTCATAGTCCAGCAACTCCAGCTTCTTTACATCAGCATTTCTATCAGATGACGGCAGCAACATCGACTTAGTGGTGCTTCCTTCATCGCTGCTGTTGGGCCAGCTGCTTGGGCGGCACAACCGCCCTATGAAGCCGGCAATGGCGAAGCCCACGTCGCGGGCAGAATCCTTTAGCGTGCAAGGTCGAGATGATTCATGGGAACTCTGCAGCCAGACATGCAAGTAGAACATATCAATAGCAGTGGGGCATAACCCCCTTGCACAAATTGCGGCTTTCGAAGCAGAAGCAGTTGGCCTTTTGCTGAAACTATTGCTGCTGCTTCCGCTGCAACTAGTACTGCTACTACTTCTGCTGCTACTCGTGCTCCCTGCTAGTGCTGCTGCGCTGCTACTGCTGCTACTAGCACGCTGCTAGGTTCACCACTCCCATCCACTCCCCCTTGCCGCTACCACCACCGCCACCACCACCACCACTGCCACCACCACGATGTCGACGACGACTACTACTGCTGCTACCCAGCGCTTGCTCGCATGAATGTGTGTGTGTGGGGGCAAGCGATGCCACAAAGTAATCACTAATACTAATACTATACGACCACCACGACTACCACGACCAGTGCATAGGGACATACTTCGGTCGTGTTTCAGGAGTGCAACGCTGGAATCATCATAAATGGTCTGGGCAAGCTGTAAGGTATAGCACAGGTTGTGCGAATGTTCCTTTCTTTTCTTTGGAGCTTGTGATGTTTATCCTTTTTCGGGATCAGAAGTTGTGCAGCTGAGGTGACATGAACACAGCCCGGCGCCCTGTCTTACCCGTATCCATGTTGCTTGTCCTGAATTATTGAGTTGTTTTCGTTGTTTTTTGGAGTCCTTGTGTGGTGTAGTTGCTGTTAGTGTTGCTAAAGAATCAGGCGTGGGACTCGGTTAGGTTGTTGAGGGACTTAGACAGAGGGCTGTGTAACGAATGATGGGAGCTTTCGTGACAGTACATGGTACCCGGGTTGTTGAACAACATGACAAACCACAGCCGGAGTCTTAAGAAAGTTGCGTCCAGCATGCATAAATATCGGGAAAAGTCCGACGGCGCGATTCTGCGGAATTGTTGACGAAGGTGGTAAAGTTGATGCAAACATCACTGAACTGCTTGTAGATAATGTAGAGTCAGGCGACCACGTTAACCCCTATAGAAACCCTTCAGCACCAAACGCTCACAAGGAAAGAAAGGTATGCCGCCAGCAAAAAGAAGCCTGAACAGGCAGCAAAGGATCAAGCCCCCTGACTCTCAGGACAACGACAGCGGCGGCAGCAGCAAGAGCAAATCAGCATGCAACCATGGGGAAGCATAACCTGATTGTCCACAGACGAACAAGCCTGGCCACTCCCAGTGTCCTGCACATGCCCCAAGCTGCGTTCTTGATGCAGATTCTTCGCACCCAATCTGTGTGCACACCCGCTAGCGGGCGGAGGCTTCGAGTTGACAACAAAGCAAGAACCAGAAGACAGAGAAAGGACAGCAACAGCAGCAGCAACAACAACAACTGCTGCTGCTACTACTACTACTACTACGACAGCAACAGCAGAAACAACGACAACAACACGTACCACAACTACTGCTGCCGCTATTAGTATTAGTATTATTCTTACTACTACTTCTACGACGACGACGACTACTACTACTAGGGCGGGTGGGAAAAACTACTGCTACTACTACCACTACCACGACCACTACTACTACTACTACTACTACTACTACTACTACTACTACTACTCCTACTACTACTACTACTCCTACTACTACTACCACTACCACCACTACCACTACCACTACCACTACCACAACCACTACCACTACCACTACCACTACCACTACCACTACTACTACTACTCCTGCTGCTACTACTACTACTACTTGGGCTCCATTGTGAGTAGTTACCAATTTAAGTCCCCGCGGAGCTGTCATTGGCGTGCCATGTGGGTGACAAAAACTACTATACTACTACCTATACGGGCACGTATCATTTTTTGCTGTACTAGTACTACTAATACTACTAATACTACTATTGCTACTAATGCTACTGATACTACTACTAATTACTACTAAATACTACTACCACTACTCCTATTCTGACTCCTAATCCCAGTCCTAGTCCTACTCTGACTCCGACTCCTAGTCCTACTCCTACTCCTACTGCTACTACTACCTCTGCGACTGCGACTGCAGCTGCGGCTGCGACTGCGACTACGACTCCGACTGCGACTGCTGCTGCTGCTACTGCGACTGCGACTGACACTGCCGCCACTGCCACTGCCACTAGTGCTGCGACTGCGCTACTGCTGATTCTACTGCTGCTACTGCTGCTGCTACTGCTGCTGCTGCTACTGCTGCTGCTACTGCTGCTGTAACGGCACTACTACTACCAATACTACTATTACTACTACTACTACTACTTATACTACTACTACTACTACAACACTACCACCGCCACCGTCACCGTCACCGCCACCGCCCCCGCCGCTGCCGCTGCCACTACCACTACCACTGACTACTACTACTCCTGCTGCTGCTGCTGCTACTACTGCTACGACTGCTACTGCTGCTTGAACCACTATCACAGCTACTATATACTTGGACGGCTGCGGCTACGGCAACGGCTACGCCACGACGACGACTGTTACTGCAGGGACGACAGCGGCGAGTCAACAACAAGCAGCATGGTTTGCGCAGCAGACGCAGTCAAAGCGACGGACACCAGAGGCAGCATCACACAACAGCAATGGTCAAGCAGCAACACGAGTGAGTGGAGGAGTAGACAGCCAGCGCGCAGGCAAAAATAGTCACTATCACAACACAAGGCAATGCAATGCATCAACAGCTAACACAGGGCTTTAAAAAATTGTGACACAGAACCCTTACAGCCACATATTCACAGTCTGTTCACAGTTCACAGTAGCCTCGAAAGTCGTACACTCCGTTGTCGTAACTCGGGTATAGGTTCATGATCAAGGTAACGCCCAACCCATCTTCTCGCCCTCAGTCGGTGAGTTTGAGTCTTCAAGCATTGGGCAAGCAGTTCTCTCGAAGAAGCAAAAATACAAGCATAAAGCCTAAACCTTGCGGCAAGCAAGGCTCGTTCACAGCTTGGCGTTCTTGCCAATACCGGAGAAGCCGGAAGAGGCAGGGCTTCTCAAGATGTGTGTGTGTGTGTGTGTGCGTGTGTGTGTGTGTGTTTGTTTGTTTATTCGTGTTTTTGTTTGTTGGTTGAGCCTCATGTGTATGTACACACACACACATATATATATATATATACATATGCACATATTAGTTACGTTTCTATGGTTCTACTTCTTTTCATTTTTGTTTACATATACATACACACATAGTAACTTGCGCATCGGTATGTGCGTGTTAATTCCCTGTGTTTGCAGGTTTCGGTTTTTCCGATTTCAGCTTAGTGTACCTGTCTGTTCTTAGTGTACGCTTGTTGCCTTGCTCGTGCCTGTACGGATTCACACCGTCGCCGGGATCCGGCATTCGGGGCTACAGCCTTCTTTATGTTCTTGCAGCTTTCACTTGTGTTGTGATCAGAACCAGAAAGGTCAAATCGGATAGATGAAGGGGGAGGGCAATTGCCTGAACCCTCAATGAAACGCCACGTTCATCCCTGCAATGGCTCCGAAACAATAGATTTGTTTGTTTATTCATTTTCATACATATTTATGTGACTATGTAGACCAATAAATAATTACATAGTTATACATCTTATTGCACATGTGTACAATCCCCCCCCCACACGCACACAGTCACACACACACACACTTACACATGCATGCATGCTTTCATACATACATGCACGCATACACAGGCGCATAATGTCTATACATAAATGTCTACACATAGATGAACCAAAAGTGCCAAATATACATCTAGTATTATAGATATGGTTGTGCGAAGAGCATTCCCCCCCCTCCCCCCCTTCCCCCTGCACCTCAGCACCCCCTCCACCCAATTACGGGAGGTGCAACTGGACAGCAAGGCCAAGCCGTTCCAGAGGTGGGGAGGCCTCAAGCACCCCAGCCAATCATTCGCAGGGGGAAACTGAATTCCGAAGCTCTGGGCCCAGGTGGGAGGGGGGATTGCCACATGAAAGGACCGTTCCTAAATCCTTTGCCCAGGACTTGTCCGAGTGTGAGCGTCACTTAATTCCAAAACCCTCATGATCTTGGAGCTGCAATGGGGTTGTAGCTTCAGTCGAGATGGAAGATCACAGAGGGCGGGGGTGTGGAACCACCCCGAACCAGCCATTGTGGGGGGTGGTGGGTACTCCATCTGGCGTGTGGGGGCCTTAGGGAGGGGCGGCCGGGCGCAACTGCTTCAAAATGTGTGTGTGTATATATATATATATATATACACATACATATATATATATATACACACATACATACGTACATTCTAATAACGAGATGCAAGATGCAAGCCCGCAGCCCAGACTCGTGTTGGCTATGCACCTGGTCCTGAAGCCGAAAGTGGCAGGTGAAGCTTCAATCAAAAAGCTCATACACCCCAGATCCTGGAAGCATTGTAAGTTCTACAAAGCCCCAAGACAAAGATAGGAGTGGCAGGTGGATGCGGATGATGCGGACCCGGAGCCATGGACTACAAGCGAGTTTGAGGCCCTCTACAGTATCTATCGCACGTCAGTAGCTTCAAGGAGTGAGCCAGATTTGATGTCAAAAGGAGGCTGAGAAGCTCGACGCGCCGGGCTCACCTGGGATGGTCACAACCTGTGCACCTTCGACTTCCATGGGCTCGGATTCCTGTCGGCACAGTATGTGCGATATTGTTCTTAATTATGGCTTTTGACAGTAATTGCTCAAAGGTCGCACCAAGAAGGCAACAACAGCGACCGCTGCAATGGATTCTGAAGTGACCAACATCAGCAACCGTGTTGTCTTCAATAGGTACACATGCATTGGCAAACATCCTTCGCTGGTAGCAATGTGTTTGTAAAACTCATCCTCGCCATCGAAAACGCTATGCTGTAAAGATTTGCCTATCCAACCAGGAAGCGAGCTAACAGAACCCTAGAGTGTAGAATCTGTTTTGGGCTCTGGGGTGTTGGTTTCCAAAGCTTGAAGATTGAAGTTGATGGAGCAGACGATGCTGCTATTTTTGATGCCACTTAAGTCTTAAGCAATGGCGGTGATGACGGCACGCCTGTCAAGACCCATACCAACGATCAATATTGCTTTTCATCCAGGAGAATCTTGACACGGACTTACCGGACACACCTCCGGAGCCCTCGCCACCGTCGAAGTCCTCGAACTTCTTCTGCTCCTCTTTCGACTCACGTGTCATCCGCACCCTGGCGTTCTCAGAGCGATTCGCACTGTATGAACTGGGCCGCGATCTGTAACCCATTAGGAGTCCCTGTAGGGGAAGCAGATATAGCGACGTGGTTGCACTTGCGGTTACAGTGGCAGCGACAGCGACAGTCCCGGGGTCGCCGTCATCGTCTTCTTCGTCATCGTGCCAGTTGTGGCGTCGTCGTTGTAGTGGTAGTATTCGTCTCGTGGTGGAAGTGGTAGTGGTAGTGGTAGTAGTAGTACAGTAGTAGTAGTAGAGTTAGTAGTGGTAGTCCTGGTCGTAGTAGTAGTTGTAGTAGTAGTAGTAGTAGTAGGAGTAGGAGTAGGAGTAGGAGTAGGAGTAGGAGTAGGAGTAGGAGGAGGAGGAGTAGGAGGAGTAGTGGTAGTGGTAGTGGCAGTGGTAGTGGTAGTAGGAGTTGGAGTAGGAGTAGGAGTAGTGGTACTAGTGGTAGTCGAGTTGTTGTAGTTGTTGCAACAGCAGCCGTAGCAGTAGCCGTAGTGGGTATCGGTAGCAGTAGCAGCAGCGGTAGCAGTAGCAGCAGCAGCAGTAGCAGTAGCAGGTATAGCAGTAGTACTTAGTGGGAGCGGGAGCGGGAGTAGGGGTAGTAGGAGGAGGAGGAGGACTAGCACTTGTACTAGTGCTAGTACTTTGAGCCGGCAATTTTGAACCGATTTTTTTTTACGGCAATCTTGGTGATTATGCTCATTTGCCAATCTTGCAATCTTGTAATCTCGACCGCTTGCAACGCTTTCGGGAGGGGGGGGGGGGAATCTTGTCATTTAAGATTGCCGGGTCCCCCCCCCCCCAGGGGGGGCGAAGCGGGGCGAGCGCGGGNTTTTTTTTTAGCGAAATTTTGGTGTTTTTGGTCATTTGCCGATCTTGCAATCTTGAAATCTCCCCCGGGTGCAATGCTTTGGGGGGGGGGGGGGGGTAATCTTGTCATTTAAGATTGCCGGTCCCCTCCGCCCCAAGTGGTGGTCAAGCGGTGCAAGCGGTCAGAATTGGCAACTGGCAAGATTGATCGTACCATGAAGTAGCAGGAGAAGGAGGAGGAGGAGCAACAGCAGGAGTAGTAGTCGGAGCACAAGTAGTTGGAGCAGCATTATCAGTCGTCGTCGTAGTAGTAGTGGCAGGAGTAGTGGTTTTTGCATCAGTAGTAGCATCGCATCGGTACCACCACTGTTGGTATTGCCATTCTCCTGTTTTAAGCAACTGCCAAGGCCCTATGGAATGGGTATCGTATGACCCTCCCTTCGACTGTACACAGGTTTCTTGCCACGACAAACCTATTCCATACTCGTCTATCGTTGCTATGTGCATCACACCCTGGGGTCGGATGTTTGGGAATAGTCGCTTCTGCCGGAGACGTAGGGCTTTCACTGCTTCCGTAGTGTCTGTAGCAACCACAGACCAGCGACTTCCAGCAATCTGTTTCCCCTTGCATGGGTCCCTTGACTTGACCCACTCCCGCTTCCTTCACGCATCTCAGGTGCCGATCTCCCTGAACACGTGCCACGAGCGCCGAATGCGAGAACTCACCAGCTGTATGTGCAGTACCTGGACCGCTACTTGCAGGACGCACGGACTTCGGAGCTTGCTCGGTGCAAGGCTTTGCAGCTTGAAGCCCTTCTTTGCAAGCTTTACTGCCGGAGCTTCGTCGTCTGTCCTCGGTACACTTGAGAGTCTCTCACGGTAAGTTCTGAGATGTTGTGGCCCTGAAAGTGCGTAACTGCATGACCAGACGTGCTGTGTCGGGCCGGCACCGTTGCCGTGTTGCCATGTGCGTCTCCACCTCTATGTAGAATTGTACATGTACACATGTATGTGTACATGTAAACAAAATTGTAAATAGGGATATGTATAGAGAGAGTTCTTTACTCATTTACTTATTTAGTCAGTTTATTTAGTCAGTCGGTCAGTCGGTCAGTCAGGTAGTTCGTCTATGTGTGTATTTATATATATATATATGTATATGTATATGTGCATATATAAATATACATACCTATTTATGTATACCTCTACATATATATATATATATATATATATTTGTGTGTGTGTATGTGTGCACATAAATATGTGTATATATATATACACATATTTATATGTATGAATAGATATTCTCTGTGTGTGTGGGTGTTTGTGTTTATGCGTTTGTCTACTGATTGGTTTGTTGGTTTGCTTGGCTCGTCATGTGTTTCTATATTGATTCTTCACCTGTTTAAGTGTCGATCTATTTGGTTAGCTAATGAACTGATTTGTACCTGCTTGCATTCATCCAGTTTTACACCCACACGTGCAGATATAGTTCTGTATATATATATATATATATACACATTTGTATATGTGTATATCTACATTTTTATATATATATATATATATATACACATACTGTACATACATACATATTCACGATCAGCATATTTAAACATTCAGTTCTGATTGCTCATACTACCGCGAAGTGCCGGTCCGCGAGCCGAGCTTCGGACCGGCCGTCTTCTCTCTTTGCAGGCAATGTGTGATGTTCTGGGGACTCTAACATAAGGGCCTTAATAACTACCTATACCATTTCGGGGCTTCCTTATTATATATATATAGGATACTTCTAAGGCCCCGATATTAGCACAACATACTCTACTCTGCTGCCGCGTGCAATCGGTTTGCCTATCATTGGGTGGGAGGGGCAAAGCAGGAGATGCAGGTGAACAAGCGTGGCTTCAGGTTTGCCGTGCTTCGCAGACGTCGGCGTGACTTCCTCGGGGACAGCTTTCAGGGGAGATGTGCCTCACTCCTGCCGCAGATGTCTCGGCACCGCCTGGCAAGATCGTCTACACAGAGCCGGGCAGATGAGTAGAAATAGCCCTCGCATAAAAATGCGTGTCTGTTTCAATCGAGGCTTGTTCGGTGAACAGCGTTTTGCGAGGTTGCCAAGGATATGCTGTCAGCCCACATGTTGGCACGCTCAACATGTCCTACCGACGGTAACCGTTGAGTTCTGAACGGAGTTGTCGGCAGAAGCTGGGATTTTCCTGTCCTGTACATGCCCGGGCCTGTAGGTAGAGATAGGTAAGGTGCGCACCTGCTTTGTGTCTTCAACTTCGAATGCGAAAGCTATCTGCAGCATTGACTTGTGGGAGTCCGCCACGATGCCTGATTTCTACGGGCTATCCATGTTTGTGTTTTCTTTATGAGAGCTCCGATCTGCGATCAAACCGCGCTGGCCGCAAAGTGTGAGTATTCAACATCATGTGTAGCAGTCCGTGCAGCTGTTTGACGATTGATGGCCGTGTTTCTGGTGTAGGTCAGTGAGCTCGGTGACCGGATGTACCGGACATTAAAACTCGGTGTTGCTTGGTGCATTCGTGGCGGCCCACATCTCCACCTTGGGAGTTTGCCGCCCACCTGGCCCGCATCGGCATCGACCGTCCGGGCTTTTTGGATCTTTTTTAGGAATGTTCCATGTTCCGCTGCTGCAAAGCGAGTCTACAACTTGTTGGTGACAAGAGTCATGGTTGACCTACCAGCAAGACCACTACGACCCACTTTGCAGCCCGCATCGCCTTTTGACAAGCGGGCGATTCTGAACCACGCTTTTCGAGGGGAGATTTACGGCAACCTGCTCTGAAGGCTCTAGATTCTAGATGCCAAGGCCTGCCTTTGAGCCTGTAGTGTATTCCTAGAGAAGCTCGCAAGCTGTCATCATTGCAATCGGGTGCACTGGCCGATGCTGCTTGACATTTTCTTCAACTTTTGTATTGATATGCTTCTTCTGATGTTCTTCTGTATCGATGTTGTATACACTTGACCTGATGATCCTCTTGCTGTTTCCACTGGGGGAAGCTGGGAATCCCAAGTTAGCGCCTAGAGTTCGCAAAGTCGAGGCTGAATGATTGTCTTGTAAACACAGGAGCCCACGTATTGATGCTGAATGTATGTGCCTTGGCATCAGCGACTAAGGTATGTTTGAGCCAGGTGGAAAGACATTCAGCAGCACGGAATGCACGCATGTTTCCTCTTATGTTCTGTGTGTCCGTCCGTCCGTCCGTCCGTCGGTCTGTCTCTGTCTCTTTGTCTCTCCGTCTGTCTCTCGGTCTCTCCGTCTCTCTGTCTGTCTGCCCTGTTTTGGCTGCATGTATGAGACTAGGCTTTCTTTGCGGCCATGTGTCCTTGACATTATCTGCCTTATGCATTCGTAATGCACATATGGGATGCCTGCCTCTCCCTCTCTCTCTCTGTATACATGTATAGACACATACATATGTATGTTTACATACATACGAATACGTGTAAGCAAAGTGTAAACCCATGTTCTATGCAATAGAGTCTGAGGGTACTGCAATGCCGTTCCAGTGGCTCTCGTGCGTACAAGTTTTCAGCTAACTGCAGTTAAGCTGATTTTAGAATAAACACATAAGCATGCATGCATGCATGCATGCATGCATGCATGCAAGCCGTTTGTCTATATATATATATGTATACAGTGCAAAGATTCTTTCGCGAATCTGCTGCACGTATGCAAAACGACGTCTCTTTGATGGTGTTCGACACCAGTCAGCATTAAGTCGGCCCTAACAATTTCAAACTCCTAGAGGCAAGTAATTCCTGTCTGTTGGCGAAGATTTGCAGGCTCAGACTGCCATGTTGTAGACATGGAGGCAAGGCAGCTAACTCTTGGCGAGCTTGCCGGTACCCCCTTGTCCCAGATACGGTGACACTCTTGACAGGGTTGACCTCTCAGGAGGTCAGCTCCTCTGAAGCGAATTTAGCTGCCTGCAAGGTAGTTTTCTGGTCTTCAGCGAGCTGCCAGGGCTCCATTTCGGACCTGAGTTAGTTCTTATGCATGACATCGCCTTTTGAATTAAAGGTTCGTGATCTCGGACGGATGGGGGTGGTCATGGTAGCCTGTTCGCCTCCTCCCTCCTAACACGTTTGTTCTGACGCCATGAGGCGCTGTACAGGGTTGCTGCCACTAGGCTCAACTCTTCGAGGATACAGCTCTATACTAGGGCCTCTCCTGGGCATCCTTACTACAAACCTATTCCTTAGAAGTACCCGTTGCTTCCACCTCGAATAGCACAGAACGCCAGCTTCGACCTGCCGGCCGAAAATCCAAGCAAGTCCGCGCACTCTCGGTCTTCAGGTAGGACGTAGGACATTATCAGTTCCATCCCATGCTGCCATGGGTTCCTGGAGCCAACTAAGTACGCAATTATGTTTACTGATATCGCGTGATCACATTGAAGGTTTGAGGTCCTACCCGTTGCCGGGGCAAAAACGCAGCACAACATCTGACAAGCATAGTCATCCCTTACAGTGATCGAGGCAGAGTTCCAGCTGCATTTTGCAGTTCGTGTGGCGCGCCCATCTCTTGCTTCTAGACCGACCTCCTAGTGTTGCGTGTCCTTCTTGGACTATCTTGAGTTCTCATTCACGGAAAGATGCGAAATAGGCTCTCGAAACAGTCACAGTCCGAGGTCTAGCTTGGTTCCGGCATTGAACTTCTGGCTTCTGTGTTGCTGCAGCTTCAGACCTCTTCACAGCCGTAATAAATAGCGATCCTCGGGCATGTTACAAACGTGATGGTATAGCAGCTGGATCGGATACTCAATAGCATCGATTTTGTCGTGAAAATAAGGCGGGGCTCCGAATAGTGCAAAAGTGGCAGTGGGCACTACTGTACATTGAGTTTTTTTGTAGTTCGGTGCCAAGAGTAGTCAGAAAGACCCGGCCTGTTATGCTACTTATGCTGATCTTTTTGCCTCGGATGGCTAGCCAGCCTGCATCCTGCCATCTTCTTCTCAAGGAAGGGCAGCTTCCCAAGGTAAGCCGAGGCTTGCTAGAAGCAAGCACGGAATAGTCAGCTTTGGGAGCATCTCCTGAGCAAAGCATGATGGACCTAGTCTACTCGTATTCTCCAGTGCACGGGCTCTCAGGCAACGACCTTTCATTTCGTCACTGATTATACTGATTCATCACTGCTATTAAACGGGCTCCATTTTTTGTTAGCCCGGTCTGACAAGCGAGCACCATGCCATCCATTGCACCTGTTGCCGTCAACGGAGGCTGCTGGGCCTTGACAGAGTGCTCACTGTTGGGCTGTACGATGGGCACGGTGGCTGGGAGTAAGGATTTCAATAATTGAGCTCGGCATTAGATTCTTGTTTGTTAGTTTCACGGGCCCATTTCTTTCTAACTACCCCTGCAGGTGCCACCACTAGCAAATATCCCGAGGCTAGGAACAGCAAGCAACACCGACACAGAGAGGTGGGCAGATACGGATGTTAGAGAGGCAGAGGCAGACAGGAATAGATAGAGAGAGAGAGATGTGGACACAAATGTGCGTATATCTATATATGTGCACAGGCGCATGTCAATGTTTCAGCCACAAAGATGTGTCCACACAGGTTATGGATAGCTGCGTATCCAGAGGCATGCAGAGGCACTTGGTTGGTGTGTTGCTTCTTGTAACATGTCCTGTTCTAGCTTAATGTCATGCTAGGTCGGTCGGCGTGTGTGTGTGTGTGTACACGTATGTGTGCCGACCGTAGGCAAGGCTGTCTGTAACATAGCGGGATTCGGCTAGAAGTGCCTGCTTGCAGGAGAAGCCCTGACAGAGACTGAAACATGGAACCACTCCTTGTCAAACCCTGATAGAGCCTGATATCAACCCTCCAGCAATCCCAAGCCAAGGTCCAGGACATTCCTTGAACAGCTATTGCCCACTGACATCCAACTGCAACCTGGGAAAGCTGCCGGTACCCATCCGGCCAGAGGCGAGTTAAATGGTTTAGAGTTCAGGTCAGATGTGCTGGTCACGGGTTCTGGCAGAAACCACGAACTATCTGAAGCCTTCAAAACCCTCTCGAGGGCTGTACTGAGGGTACTGCGGTTGATGATATAAATCCTGCAATACCCAAAATTAGGAGTGTACCGTAGTTCCCATAGTCTAGGGCCATTAACGTAATGCAGGATTTATACCATCAACCGTTTGACCCAGCTTGACTGACATGGTCAATCCTGCCTGTAGCTTGGTGCCTTTCAGGTCCGCCCTTGGGCTTTTTGAATTCCTGCATTCTGTCACGGCCAGCTCTTGCACCCTTGCTTCACCTCCCGCGATAGCCTGCCATAGTCAACATCCCACACATCAACGCCGCGCCCATGAATGCCCCACTTTGACCTCCTCACCCAGAACATCCATACCATAGACGTGGGGGGAGCACTGCGACTATCTGTTGCCGTTCGTGTTGCACGATAGTCGGCGTGCTGCCCACGATCCTGTGTGGCATCCACAACCAGGAAACCTCCCCAAATCATCGGGCACCATATCGGCAATCGGCTCTTGTCGTTGTGGGCGCTCTGCTACTCACATGGCTCGGAAGCATGGTGCATGTGAGCCGCTGTCTAATACAATTAAATCGCTTTTCGTTGTGCAGGAATCGCTTCGTCCGGCAAGGAGGAAAGTCTGTCGAAATTGCGGGCCCAGAGACCGCACGTGATATATTGGGTTGGGGCAAACCTTTCCCCTCCTCATTTGGTCTCTGTGGGTTTGCGTCTGAGTGCTGACGCTGCCAACCGGGAATCAGCTCAACCTGCATCCGAATTCAGATCATTCCTTCACTAAACATTGATGGAGCTCCGAGACTCTGTGAACTCTAATAACCCTCGTTCTCATTAAACTTCTTAGCCCTTATCCCCCAACAGGTGCACTTGAAGGGCGACCCGCCGCCGACCTGGACCGACGAGCAATGCACAAGTCCCGCAGGACCCTGATGCTTTCCCGGTACTTATGTGCACTTGGGTTCAGGGGTGTAGAGTTTAGGGTTCAAGACGAAGTGCGGTAGGATGAAGTGTTTCCATTGCACATGTCATGGACTCAGTGAATTCTAGACATGGCTCACCTTTGCCGAGTCGTAAACTTGCCGAATTGGTGAGATTCATCATCGACTGGGTGTAGAGTTAGAGGCTATTTGGACACCAATTTGGGCCAGGATCGGAGCTTCGGTGGGGACATCATATCTCTTCCTTCGACACCATGGATGTTGAGAGCCTACCATCGGGTGTCTCCTTGCCACCCGACGGCCACATGCACTTCCACCACGTGGAGAACATGGACAAGTTCATGGAGGAATCGCGGCTGCGAAAATGTACAAGCTCTATACTTTCTTCTAGATGCAATAACTGTTCACGGAGCGTTAACAGAGTACCACGGATCCAGATCCGACTGGTTTTGTTGAACAATTTCCTGCGCTTTCGAGCATGTGCAGTATGCGGAAGTGAAAGTTTGCTAAATCCGTCTTCGTTTTCATGCTGTTGCATAAAGTTTGCTAGACCCATCTCCTGCTCAATGCTGCGCTCCAGGTCTAGGAGTGAATAGTTTAGTGTTTGGGGTTTTGAACCTCGGTGTGTTTCGCAGGCGAGGTGCTTGCGAGGTCTTTTGTTGCACGGTGTGATTCCGATTAGGTTGAATAGTGTGAAATCTCTCTGCTCTTGCACTCCATCTCTGTGTCTGCTTCCTGCTCTCTCGTCTCTCCGCCTCGCACACGCTTGCTCCTCTTTCTGCCCCTCTCTTTTTTCTGTCTCTCTCTCTCTCTCTCACTCTCTCTCTCTCTCTCGCTCTCTCGCTCTGTGTTTCTCCCTCCCCTCCTCGCTTCTCCCCTCCCTCCCTCCGCTCCTTTTTTTTCCTCTCTCTCTCTCTCTCGCTCTCTCTCTCTCCACCTCCCTCGTCTGCAGGAGTTGGCAAAATCTCCCCTGTCTTTCAAGTGGAAGATACACAAGATGCGCCTGCAAGATCGCTTCCCCTTCTGCAGCCGCTGTCACCAAGCATGTGCGGCCTTTTTTGCACAAGTTTTGTGACTTGATCTGCTCAGGTTGAGGTGCCCAGGGTAGCATTTTGCTCTTGATCCCGAGGCCCAAGTTGATTTTTCATTGTTCCCAGCCCGATTTCCAAAGCAGCTGCTGTGCAGCTGCTTTTTCCTTGTTTTGCCGGAGGTCAGCTCTTCCCCGGCGCGGGGTTTGGGTCCGGTCACGAGTTCCTGGACAGATTGGCAGCGGGTGTTTCAGGCTATGTTCTGCCTTCGATGGTGTCTTCGTTTGAGCTTCTTACATACACGCAGACATACATACTTACATACTTACTTACATACGTACATACATACATAGATGCATGCATGCATGCATGCGTACATACATACACGCATACATAAATACATACATACAAACGTACAGGTGTAAACACACACATACACAAACATACGTGCACATGTATATGCATATGTATATATATATACATGTATGTATGTACTCCTATTATAATAATGTTACCCCGGCTAGCATCAAAGTAACTCACAGTACTCGTGGTGTTTGACTCGAGAATATCTATAAGTGTGTATGTACATATAGATATATGCATATGCATATATATATATATATATATATCAGTATAGTTAATTATGATGCCATATACAGTTCATATGCGGCATCTACTACGTTTACTCTCTCCTTCTCTCTCTCTCTCTCTCTCTCTCTTTACACACGTGTATATACATATAATATGTGTATGTGTATGTGTGTAGGTACGCACGTACGTATGTATGTATGTATGTGTGTATGTACACATAAAGAGATGTGTATATATATATACACATGTATTGCTGCATATTCTCCATGCACTAAGCATGCCATGTATGTTCCGTATACTTTGTATGTACTTTTAATAAAGTGTGTTTTTCATATATACACATATATTTACACACCTGTACATACACACTGTATAGACTGAATAAGCTGTGTATACTATGTGTAAGCAAACGAAGACGTAAATCTGTGCATATATATATATATACACACACGATATATATATATATATATATACATATGCGTATATGTATACATGCTCATACATGCATGCAAACAAACGAACACACATACATACACAAATACATACATGCATACATACATAACCAAATATTTGTACATGTTCTGCGTAGGTATGTATGTATGTATGTATGTAGTATGTATGTATGTATGTATGCAAGTAGAACCTGCAAGACACTGTTGACGAAATGTCAATGAGTTCGGGTTTGATGTTTAGCAGCTGCCAGAAGGAAGATCGGAGGCCAGGGAGCCTGCTTGCCAATCGAGATCCAGAAGCGGGAGGACGAACCTCTTTTTGGGGGGTGTCGTCGGACACATCCTATTTCTTGACATGGCTGCGGACCATCGTTCGCACACGGGCTCCTGTAGAGCCCCCGCGGCAACGCGTCGACGATAAGTTCTTTTGGGGTTTAGGATCCATCCTGGTCAGTGGGTGTTGCAGTGCTGAGCACACGAGCCCACTGCTCAGCTGGTGGACAAGAGTTGAGGTTCAACAGGCCCAAGGGATTGCTTGCAGTTAGCCCTTTTCAGCAATCGTCAATCGTGTGCTGGTCCCAGCCAGATCAAATCTTGCTTGAACTACAGATCTGCGGCAATGTACAGACGGCCTCAGATATGTGCAGGACTTCACTGCTAGGCGGTTCGTTTATGTCTCTGTGTCTAAGACACTTCGCAGTTTCCCGAGAAGCGACCTGTCGCTTGTCCTCCGCGGAGATGCAAGCCCGAGCGATACTTTTGCAAGTAGTTATCTCGGCCGGAGATCATTCTCGGGCTTCTGCTTTTCCGACTTTGAAAGCGCCAGCCGCCAGACTTCAGCTGCCAAAGCCAAAGGGAGATTCCGCCAGACTGCTGCTCGTGTGCTTATGTTGCATATACATACAGCAGAAAGTCGTGGCTTTGCTAATTGCTGATGGCGACGACGATGTTGGTGATCAGTAACGTGGCTGCTGCAGCCACTGCTTCTGGTGCTTCTGCCAGGACTACCCATGACCAGCAGTAATTTCAGAGCAGCAGCAGGAGACCTGTTAGTGGTGGTAGCAGCAGCAGTAGCAGTCGGAGTCGACAGACAGAGACAGACACAGACAGACAGAGACACACAGACAGCAGCCGCAGCAGCAGTAGCAGTAGCAATAGCCGTAGTCGTAGTCTTAGTAGTACGTCGTAGTAGTAGTAGTAGGCGAAGGTAGTCGTAGTAGTCGTAGTCGTCCTAGTTGCAGTCGTCGTCGTAGTCGTAGTAGTAGTGCAGTCGTAGTCGTAGCCGTAGTCGAGGTCGTAGCCAGAGTCGTAGTCTAGTATAGTCGTAGTCGTGGTGGTGGTGATGGACCACCACCACCACCACCACCAGTGGCACTACTGGCCTTGCTGCCGTTGCCACCTCCATTGCTGCTGATACCATCAAGCCTTCCAAAGCTTGAAGCAGAGCTGAATTGTTGTGTCCCAAGGTCCCCGGCAGTCATCGTCGCAGACAATGTGCTGAAGCCAGGAGCTCCCATTTTCCTTTGGCGTGTGACCAGGCTCTGAGGGAAGGGTGTGAAAGTTTGTTTCACGGTTTATGACTCCTGGAGTTGAAACGGCTTTGGTGCTGAGGGGTGAGGAGCGTAAGTTGTTGGTTGGGTTTCGAGATCTACAGACAACAAAACACATGGAGCGTCAGAGCCAACATGATAACATCAGGTTCTGATTATAGGGCGTGTGAGGTATCAGGATATTACGGGCCTAGTGGTTCCATTGAGGCTGTTTCCTTCCCACCGGTTAACAGGGGCCTTGATGGGTCGTTCATTCGTTTCCGGTTGGGACGGATTTTGAACCAAAACCTGCGAAAGTCGTGATTGAAGCTTCAACCTCGGCTTAGGACACGAGCTTGTGGCCCAAAAGACCTCGACCCCAAACCCCACCCCCTGCTGCGAGCTCAGCTGCTTAGGCTTAGACCCGACCTTTGCTTCAGACCCCCAGAGCCTGAAGTCATGGAGAATCTGAGCTCCGGTTGTATGGAGCATTGGTTGTAAGATTCTGGTTTGAGAGGCCCCCCCGGGGCAAGCTTCGGCCTCAGCATGGGTTGACAGAGACGTGCGTCCCTTCAGGTCTTTGTTGTAGCAAGCAACGAACGCCGGATATTGGTAACTGAATGCTGAGGGACCATCCGCCTGTAAGCACTGAATTCGATGTAGCTCCGCGAAGCTCTCTAGTCCTGTGGCCGACAGTCGCATGGCTCTGAATGTTGGAGATCAGGCACATCCAACTCAAAGCCTTGAAACGCGCCATAACCCCCCTGAGGCCGGAGTGTACCCTTCCAAAGCCCGGAAAACTGCGAAGTGCCTCTGGCAGGGATGCGCAGTTCCAGACGGAGATCCATCCGGTGACCGAGTTTTGCCCTGAGTTGGCGGAGTCGGCGGAGCAGGGTTGAGGCATCCCGCCTCTCTATCTCGGATGGCACGCAGGCATGAGACCGCCAAGCCCCTCAAGGCAGAACTGAGAGCCCCAATAGGCCGATATGGCTGCAATAGGACTCATGCTAAGTACTCTGCTGCTAGTGAGGACCGAGGATGCCTTGCTTTTGCCGTTGCTCAGGTTCGCAATGCCTGCGAAAGACTGGATGTCGGTGAGCACCTTCCGTCCAGATGGCACAGGATTGTCGTAGTGTATGCGGTCGTGTGAGGGGTTGCAGGGGTTCAGGGCTTTGTCTGCATGGAGCCTGCGGTTTGGTGTAGTTTATGCCCTGCGACCACATGCAGCCTTGGTAGCCGGTCTTTGTATGCAGGAGCTTCACCCAGCCCGAGACGGCCCCATGATTCCCAGAATCAAACCCAAAGAAGCTTTAGCCCTGCTTGGCAGGACCACCGGTTCCCCCTGTCCCACCAGAGCTGCTGGAGTTGGATCGGATGGCAGATGACATGCGTTGCCCGGACCGCACTTGAAGCAGTTCTCAAGAGTGCACACTCCCACCCAAACGACCCCTGAAGAGTCAACCACCAATCCAAAACGAGACTTGTTGGACATAGGAGTGCTTAAGTCTGGCATCAACAGTGCCTCGGCCATTACTCCAACATCTACAAACGAAGCCTTGTTCAGGGCCATGCTCTGCACTCTGCACGAAAAGCGCATGAGTAAGTGGTCTTTACCCTGGGACGAAGTTCTCTTCAAGGCATCTATTCATGGCAATGTGCTTCAACTTAACCCTGAACCGGACCAGAACTCACAGCAGACCTGGTAACCTCATCGACCCCTGCGTCAATCGTCAACCCTGAGCCTGTATTTGGTATTGAGGGTCCAAGACTCCAAGAATTGCTGGGGAGAATGCTCCAACTTTCAAGTTTCATTCACGTTTCTTAAGGAACACACTTTCGGACTTCGGTGAAGTGCGTTCGGCCGCTGCATATACCACGCCACAGTACCTGCAGCGAGTCGTTCCCTGCCATCCCTACCTCAACTACCCGGCAGAAATGCAGATGAAGCCATAAACTCTCATGAGCGCATCAATACACAATTCGGATCCACAAACTGAGATCGGCTCTGAGGCATCCAAGCGATGAGGTGCTCTCGGAGCGTACCTTACCAGGACTGGGCAGACTTCGCGGAGCTCATGTGACGTCCTCAGGAATGTTGGGCTGGGCGTCGTATGGGGTGCCTCGTTTGAGAATGCGAAGGACGAGGGTTGAGGAGTCTTTGGTGAAAGAGCTCTTCGGTTAAGAGCACAAATCAGGACCCAAGCCACGCGCTGCTGACATGGTTACGCGTGCTTGCATGAAGATCACTATTACTTCTGAAACGGCTACAATTTCGAGATGTTTAAATAAGACTTATTGTGCATGAGCATGAGCCAAAATCAATCGTAGCCCGCATCGGTAATAATTAGCACAGAAAATTGGTATGTGTCTTCACAGGAAGTTCCCATAGTCATTTGTACTCCGCCATGTCACAGCTTTGATACAGCTTTCTTCTTGCTCTGATGGAGTGCCCAGGGGCAAAGAAAACTCCAAGTTTCAGCTGCTTTCAATGCCAACCCAATGGACGCAGAATTCCGCTCAGTATCTCCCCCTGCTCCCAGGGAGAAGCGGCTCGACGACCATGGGATAGGCCCGGGACATGACTGCAGGTCCGCCGCAGTTCGGAGTGCGCAGGCAGAAAAAACGGGAACAGCTCTCGTTCGCGGTTTGTGTTTGGCCAAGAAGGTGATTGCAATATCTCGGCCAAGTTTAGCCAACCACACGTCACTCACTGTAGGCAATAGTGCAAGTAGTTGGGAAAAGTGTTGGCAGTCCTATGACTTAGCAGCTGTTCAGGGCACTGCTACCAACGCTGCTGCTGCTGCAACTGCAACTGCAACTGCTACTGGTAGTAGTAGTAGTAGTAGGAGTAGTAGTAGTAGTAGTAGTAGTAGTAGTAGTAGTAGTAGTAGTAGTAGTTACCACTACTGCTACTACTACTTCTTCTTCTACTTCTACTGCTACTATCACTACTACGGCTACTACCACCACCACAGGCATAACGACGACGACGACTACTACTACTACCACCACTACTACGACTATTACTACTACTTCTACTACTTTTAGCCCCCCCCCCTACCAACCACCTGGCTCCTCAACCCATCGCCATCGTCATCATCAACGAAAATGACAGCTGCAGAAGATGCAGAGGCTCAGGCCCCCTATCTATGACAGCTGCAGAAGTTGCCGATGCTCACTTGCCTTAACTGTCACAGATGCAGGGGCTGAGGCTCCCTATATGTGACAGCGGCATAAGTTCCCGAGGCTCACTTGCCTCAACTGTCACGACCGGTGAAGTTGCAGAGGCTCAAGCCCCAAAACTGCGACAGCAACTGGAGTTGCAAATTCGACGGGGAAGAAACTGCCAAACCACAGGTGGTCGGATAGTACG